>WWET01000492.1:131879-146771 GCA_011038615.1 Limnodynastes dumerilii
ATAGAACATAGAAACATAGAAAGTGACGGCAGATAAGAGCCAGATGGCCCATCCAATCTGCCCAGTTGTTGATTTAAAACTATACTGACCCTATTTGACCCTCAATTCTGTTTGAGATTTAGGAAATCCTTATATCTATCCCAAGCATGTTTACACTGTTCTACTGTGTTATCCTTCGATGGGAGGCTATTCCACTTATCAATTACCTTTTCAATGAAGTCCTTTTTCTGCGCATTTCCTCTGCATCTACCGCCTTCCAAAGAAACGTGTGGAAAGATGAAGAGCCTGTGACTCTCATACAGAGACAGAATGCGTTTGTTATATTTGTGATCTACAGGACAACTCTTTCACTCTAGTAATTCTAGAAGGGTAGACATCGTAATTCTAGAAGGGCAGACATCTGACGTCTGAAATAATAAGCATCATTACGCTTCTCAATCAGATGTTTTGTGGTTTTGGGCCTGATCAGGATCCGCACTGCATCCCAAGTACTGTACAGGGTAAAATGGGGGTGCAGCAGAAATCTGTATTCCTGCCCTGTCCCACTTCACCATTGGAATATCTACTGCATCCGATCTGGATCCAGAATGTTGTCCTGTTAATATGGCTGTCGTGGATCCTAGTGAAAGAAATGCAGTGTGCTCCAAAAATCAACCACTACCAGACTTTTACTTCTTTTCTGTTTTGCATTTAGGGCTGTGTTTGGCCAATAGGTCTGTTTTGGTCTGACATATGAAGAGCAGATAAGATTGAGCAGTGTTGTTAATTGTCATTGATTATTAGCATACTTTTTGCCAGGATCAGAGTAGAACGCACACACACTACAGCACGCACACACACACACACACTACAGCACACACACTACAGCACACACACACACTACAGCACACACACACACACTACAGCACACACACACACACTACAGCACACACACACACTACAACACACACACACACACTAAAACACACACACACAACATCACACACACACACAGCACTACAGCACACACACACACTACAGCACACACACACACACACTACAGCACACACACACACACACACTACAGCGCACACACACACACTACAGCACACACACACACACACACTACAGCACAAAGCAAGTTAAGACTTCTTATTGTGTCCTGGCAACATTTGAGGCCTCAGGAGCATAAACTGTATGTTAATATTAGGAAAAGATCCATGTGCTCTTTACAAGGGGAAACAGAACATGCTGCCAGAGGCCAGATATTAAGAGCGTCCTGAGAGTTCCTGAGCAACGTGTAATGTCCATTACTCAGGGATTAGAAGGAGATTAGCCTCCGCTCCTGAGGCCCTCAGGAGCATAAACTGTATGTTAACATTAGGAAAAGATCCATGTGCTCTTTACAAGGGGAAACAGAACATGCTGCCAGAGGCCAGATATTAAGAGCGTCCTGAGAGTTCCTGAGCAACGTGTAATGTCCATTACTCAGGGATTAGAAGGAGATTAGCCTCCGCTCCTGTATATTTCCCTTGATTCTTCTGACTCAGCGGGCGAGGCCTTCATGTGTCAGCCGCTGTTATAAGCCTGTATCTGTTCCTTCTGCAGGTGTGTGCGTATCCTCGGCAAACAGGAAAACATCAGGGTGACGCAGCTTGCTTTGTTCCAAGGAGTTGCCAAAAAGCACCGTGCTGCTACCACCGTGGAGATGAAGGCCTCCGATAATCCCGTGCTCCTGAGCATTCTGCCTGATCCCATCATCGTGTGCACTGCCTTCAAAAAGAATCGCTTTTATATGGTTTGTTTCGTCTGCACCCCAAATGTCCACCGATGTATTTAGAAGTTGTGATTACTTAAAACATAAATAGATTCAGATGGGTAATATGTCAACCTGCACTACCAATGCGGATGCCAATAGGTGGCGCCCCACTACAGAGGCAAATGCTAACATTTGTTATTTCAATGGATTGTGCTTTTCTGTAGTTGCAGGATGCTTGCATGGTAGGGTTTTCTGCTCTGTAGGCATCTATATGGACATGACTAATTAGAAAATAAAACCAATAAACCTTCAAATGATCATCATCCACAGCGGCGGTACAAGTATATTAATAGACAAATGCAAAGACAAAAAAAAACGATTAGCAGCAGCAAAGGTTGCATAAGACCAATACAAAAGGTGCTTCTTAGCAATAAAGTACAGCAAATGGAACAAAGAACTGAGCCACCTCTGTAGAAATTCCCACTTGTGTAATAAGCGTTACAGGAGTTTGTAAAACACTTTGGGCCAGATTTGCTAAACTACTGAAAAGTAAAAACATTAAGATGTTGCCCATAGCAGCCAATCCGAATCAAGCTCTCACTTTCCTATTACATACTAAAGATAAGCTAGAATCTGGTTGCTATGTCAGCATCTCCGTTTTTCCTTTTCCGTAGCTTAGAAAATCTAGCCCTTTATAGCTTGAGACCTGGCTATTGTCAAGTAATGTTTTCTAGTGAGATATGTTATAGTTACACTTGATCCACAACCTATTTTTTGCTTTGTACAATAAATAGTGACCATGATAGACCTTAAGTATAGTATACATGTTTGAAGAAACAAGTTACTATAGATGTGCTTTACATATACACTTATTGCCACCACAAAGTGTGTCGCAATGGCTTCCCAACCCTCCAACATGACCCATTCCATTAGGTACAATATACTCTGCACCTGGGCTTCCAATTGTCACACTCACCTGGTGCAATGACTTAACTGATATTTAAAAAACTTTTTCTTCAGCAAAAGGGGTTACCATAGTAACTGACAGTTGGAAACTGAGAAGCAGAGTATTTTGCACCTAATGGAATGGGTCATGTTGGACCCTTTATAGCTTGAGACCTGGCTATTGTCAAGTAATGTTTTCTAGTGAGATATATGTTATAGTTACACTTGATCCACAACCTATTTTTTGCTTTGTGCAATAAATAGTGACCATGATAGACCTTAAGAATAGTATACATGTTTGAAGAAACAAGTTACTATAGATGTGCTTTACATATACACTTATTGCCACCACAAAGTGTGTCGCAATGGCTTCCCAACCCTCCAACATGACCCATTCCATTAGGTACAATATACTCTGCACCTGAGCTTCCAATTGTCACACTCGTCTGGTGCAATGACTTAACTGATATTTAAAAAACTTTATTTCTTCAGCAAAGGAGGTTACCATAGTAACTGACAGTTGGAAACTGAGAAGCAGAGTATTTTGTACCTAATGGAATGGGTCATGTTGGAGGGTCTGGGCTTATGTCAGTGGAGTGTGGAGTGAAAAGAGCGCATGCAGTGGTGGTATCCTAAAAAACCAAATCCTTTATTCTAGCTTTATAACAAATATCAAATGCAAATGTAACCACTTGTGCTGGAGATGACCATAATAATATGCATATTTATGGATTTTAGTTTACAAAGAGAGAACCTGAGGACACGAAAAGTGCAGACTCCGACAGAGATGTTTTTAATGAGAAGCCCTCAAAAGAAGAAGTGATGGCAGCCACTCAGGCCGAAGGCCCAAAACGTGTGTCTGACAGTGCTACTATCCATACCAGCATGGGGGACATCCACATCAAGCTGTTCCCTGTTGAGTAAGTGTCTATAATTAAAGACCTGTGTCTTATTCCCTCATACAGCTTTTATAGTCTAGGCATTAACAGTAGTAGTAAAATATTTTGTTGTCTATATATCTGTAAGCAATATTAGAGCTCAGATGTCCTCAGTAATATGTCATCCCTTCTATAAATGACAAATTACTAATAATGATTACTGATTAATGACCTCATCTGTTGTCTGTGCCCCCTATAAACAGCTGGCCTGCAGGGGTGTGCTTTTATATGGACACAGAACTCTCTCACATAGCATCTAATAGCCTGCTATCCGTTGCAGTGATTTTCTTTTGTTACATGAACACGTTTTATAGAGCCTGTGGGGGTATAGAATGAGTGTTACAGAAATCCACCTAATGAAAGATGTTGATGAATTGTATTGCAGATGTCCCAAGACCGTGGAGAACTTCTGTGTTCACAGTCGCAATGGCTACTACAACAGCCACGTGTTTCACCGAATCATAAAGGTAATTGTGAGGCCTGACAATGCATAGTGTATCGATGGTGAGCATTGTAGCTCAGTGCTTGGAATTTCTTCTTTGATTGCTATAATATTGTACTTTTTTTTAACCAAATATTCCTTTATAACAAAATAGAACTTATCCATGTTCTAGTCAGTGTATGTCCAATACATAAAATCGTTCTATTCAGGGGTGAATTACCCCCTCCTTACCCAAGGATTTGATACCTGGCAGGAATCATATAATGTGACGGCAGATAAGAACCACTTGGCCCATCTAGTCTGCCCTTTCCACCATCCGTCTTGTGAAACAACCCTTCCTCAAACTTCCAGTTGTATTGGGTGATAACTTTTTGTTTTGCTTCTAGTAACTATGATGCCTATCTTTTATCACACAGGGGTTCATGATTCAGACAGGAGATCCTACTGGGACTGGAATGGGTGGAGAAAGCATTTGGGGTGGAGAATTTGAAGACGAGTTCCACTCAACACTGAGGCACGATCGCCCCTACACTGTCAGCATGGCTAATGCCGGTGCTGGTACTAATGGCTCTCAGTTTTTTGTAACGGTGGTGCCAACGGTAAGCATAGCATTAATGTCATATTGTGGTTTGTTTGTATCCTGCAGTTTCCGGGGCTGATTCAGAGGTGCGATTGCGAAAAGATCGCAAATATACGCTTCTAATGTTAAGATCCTAGCAGGTTCCAGCCCAAATGGCTCTCAGTTTTTTGTAACGGTGGTGCCAACGGTAAGCATAGCATTAATGTCATATTGTGCTTTGTTTGCATCCTGCAGTTTCCATAACCAAGCGAGTTGACTTCTCAAATAATTACTTTAATCCTTTGACGTGTATTAACATAATTTTTATTTTTTGTTTTTTATTTTAAATGTCAATTCAGATTTCAACTAATGTAGAATTTTGGAAATATATTTGCTATGTGCTATGGACTTTTTTTTTTATTATTATGCTGTGACTACAGGCGTGGCCCAGTGTTATCTTATGATTAGTAGAAGAGCTAAAAAAAAAGCGCAATTGAAAAAGTTAAAACGTTTTTCTTTTTTGGTTTAGTTCATTTGAAACCGACCGAACTGAAAAGACCTCTAAACTAGTGGTTTCATTCACAATGTTTAATGGCCGTGGCCTGCCCAGTGCTAATGCTTAGCTCCTCCTTTGTTTATGGGTGTGTTGCTCTGAAAAGTGCTTTTGCAGTTTCCATTCTGTATTGCTATTCAGATTTATTTAAAGGTTCTAATACATAGTAATGTTTCATAGTATTAATATAATAATTTTTTTTTCATTACAATATTAACAGACAAAGATGGTTTAAACAAAAAAACAGTTCAGACCAAACGAAGGTTTTGGGGTTGTTTTAATATGAGGTTTAGAGAACAAAAGGTATTTCTGGGGTTATCATTACACCCCCATTCCTCGGTTGAATCTTATGTTATAGTTTTAGTAATTTGTAATAGTTAGTCAGTTAGTGTGAGTGACAGATTTCTACCTAGTTGGATAAGACTATATACTTTCCCTCCCTGCCACCTTATGCATGTAGAATAAAGGTAGTAAAATCCATGCCAGCTGCCTCCTTCCACTACAACTAGCAGCATGAATGGTAAACTGATGACCTGGCTCTTATATACTGCCGTGTTTCTCTGTGTTCCCTGTATACACAGTATGAAAATAGTGGCACCCAGCACACAGGTGTAAAATATTAGGCGCATGTTACTGCTCAGATCAGACTTGATCATGTACAACAAGTTTCCTTCAGGCTGTAACATCCCTTTGATATTTGCCTTACAACCACACAAACTCCATTTTATAGAATGCAAGTAACACACTTATTAGTTTTATTTGGTTTTTACGGCATGTGGTATTAATGTTTTCCTTGAGAAATGATGTCACAAGATGTTCCATAGGGATTGTGTTAATGATCTCTGTAGGTCTTTCTCCTAACCAGCCTCGTCTTCCTTGAAACATAACTCACATATGTGTGTAATTGTCCACCGCATGTCAGCAAATAGTGTGCAGGCCTTTGGTGTTCTGGCTAATGTGCCGCTGCACCCCATGTTAACCCTGTCATGTCTGACGTCTGCTTTCTCTTCTTACAGCCCTGGCTAGACAACAAACACACAGTGTTTGGGCGGGTTACTAAAGGAATGGAAGTTGTCCAGCGGATATCCAACGTGAAGGTTAACCCTAAGACAGATAAGCCCTATGAAGACATCACGATCATAAGCATCACTGTGAAATAGCTTGTTTTAATCATGTGGTATATGTACATAAGTGCTTGTGTTTTTATATAATGTGTAGGCAATCAGTTTGACACTTGGTAATGTATTTTATAAAAAATAAAAGGTAACTCTGTAATTGTATTAGGAAACTGTATTCTGTACAGCTTGGTGGTTAGCTGTGATCTGCAGAGGGCTAAGAGCAATATCTATCTATTTACTTATTAATAGAAATGGTTGTATAGAGATGGGTATTTATACACTGGGGAATTGTTCAGTAGGACTATAGTTACTATGCTCAAACATAAAATGTCGCTGAAGGTAAAGTCTTATTCTATAACTATTTTCCATTTTTATTTTTAAATCAAGAGAACTTTAAGAACACACAAATGCCACATACATCTTTACACCACAAGATTAAGACAATTAGTTTATTTTAAATTGAAATGAGAAGCAGGAAATGAATGTATGCTTTACAAAGTGTGTGTGTTTGTACAGAAAGTTGTTTGAAAAAAAACACACTTTCCATAATGAATTACAACAGTACCAGGATCATATTGTTTCACAGACCATGCAACCTTACAAGGCATTCACACTACAAACATGACCAGTGCTTGACTAAGGCAATATTGACAACCAGAAGCTTCTGCCACAAATAAAAATAAAAAGGTATTAGTGACAATAAATTTCTTACCACATTGTGTTAATGCTGTAGCTCCCATTTGTGTAATCGTGTGAACCCAAAGGAGGGTGTGGAGAAGGAAACCTTAAGACTATAATGTGCAAATACGTACCATAACCCTGCAATTCTGGGCTAACTAAATGTTGATGTGCCTTAATCGAGGCGGCAGTGTCCTTTCTTATTGCTACAATCCTGATTCTACAGATCTTAGAATGCTTTTAGTACTAACTGGATGGATGCTGATGTTACAATATTAATGTTTGTTTCTTCACTATAGGGTGTGTATATATAATATATATGAAAAAACATAAGCGGCATCATTGGTAACAGTCACAGTTTCAATGTTTTTAATGGACCTTATAACATAAATATGCATAGGAGCATGTGTCTACCACAGGTGTCAAGGGCTGGAATTTTCTCTGTTCTGTCAGTCCTGTTCCTAGGCAGCAATTTATTAGCCGTTGTACAGATTGCTGCACAAAAGCTTCTTTGCGCCATAAAGACTGTGCTGCCTGTGTTTTTGTTACATAAAGTTAAATAAAAGCAGGCCATCTGTAGTGAAATTTGGTTGTTTTACCTGATGTTCTGTAGGCAGATCTGGATAGATCACTTCCAGTCTACCTGGACTGCAGTTGACTATGCTGACTGCCCTTTAAGAATATCTGTATGTAATGGTGGAGGCAGCCATTTTATGTTTTGGGGCAGAGTTCACAGTTATGCAGCCTCTCACATCAGCAATAACTGGTGACATGCAAAAAAAACAACAAAAAACCAAAAGGTAACAACCATTATTTACATGGTCCTGGTTCTTTGTGTAGCGATATGTTTCTCTGTCAAGAAAAAAATCCCCAATCTTATATCTATACTGTTTATAGGACTTGAAGAGAAATACGCCACAGCAAATGATCTGAAAGAGACAAATTTGGTATTTCACCACTAAGTGAATATAGCAACAATACAGAAGCCAAACAGGTACATCATATATGTGTCTTACATAGCTGGTCACTTCCGCAACATACTGTAACATTACATGCTCACTACCCCACTAGAAAGGGGGAAACAGATTGTCTCCACGATTAAACCTTTTCTGTGCAGAGTCCCTACCATCAAAATTACTATTTAAATTTCTTTTGTCACACACATCACCTCCAACAGTGTTTCCCAGCCTCTGTCCTCAAGGACTACTAATTGTCCATATGTCCAGTACCACCTGTGGAGCGTTGAAAATATCAGTAATGAACACACCTGTTCTACCACAAAGGCTTGGAAAACATGCACTGTTAAGGGTCCCCAAGGACTGAGGTTGGGAAGCACTGACCTATGCCGTGCTTGAAAATGTCCCTTCTAGGCAGTGAATTGTAGTTAATTATGGTTAAAGTGCAACCATCTCCTGCTTGTGTCTGAGATAGTCATTTGTCCTATCCAGCTCCACTCACTCATTCATTCATTAAGAGCCAGTAACATTCAGCAATGTCACTTGTTCCTCTGAGTGAATACTTATGGGGGCTGTCCCGCAAATGGCTTAGGATACACTCTACCTGTTAGTGAAATAAATAATACTGTGCGTGTAGTGTAAACATTAGACTGTAATATAATAAGGATGAGACATTAGCTAAAAGGTTAGTTTGCCATCGTCACAGATAATTGTAGCAAACCTTTGTGCTAATTAGTAAATGAAGCTAGAGCTTATTGCCTACTGTAATTATACTTTAGTGTCACACAGATGGTTGATGTTAGGTTAGCAATAGGAGCTCAGCTTGTATGCACCTCTATTGGCCTGCCCCTACTTGCTGCACAAGTTCTGATACCCTCTATAAAATGCTGCCTGCAGTATTCTCAGTGTATATCAAGGCTTGTGTGACAGGAACTCAAGCTTAATCTTCCAATCTTATCCAGCAGAATAGGGCTTTGGACTGAGCTCATAAGGCTAAAACAGGGACAATGAGTGTACTTGGGCTTTCTTATACGCTAGCCCATGTGACATTAGCCATGGTTTATGCTGAAACATTCTGGAATAAGCCGGTAACAGACAGACTGGAAAATTCACTGAATTAAGAACTGACCACTGTGTTTCACATTTAAGCAACATCGAGTACACCAGCTGCTACTAGCTGCCTGGATAGCCAATCAAGGCCATCATATAACCCCATGCCACTACGGGCATCACAGCCCTGGATATACCAGCTTCGACCACAGCACAGTTTGTGTAGGCTCAGGAGCTCTGTCATTTCTTCCACGGAGAGGGCACCTGCAACATCCTGTGAATCATTAAAGCAAAATGTCATTAGTACATACATCAATAATATAAGACAACAGATTGTTCCTGCAGATTCATTTTACTTATACTCTGCCTACATCGCCAGTCAGTGGTCCCCAGCTATTTATTTATTTTTTTTTTAATGGCTAAAAATTCAAAAACGCCATCACTTATCTCAGTAAATTACAATGGAAACTGAAGGACACAGATGTTTTGTTACTCTAAGGTGCTTAGAATTTATCCCTCATCAATAATTATGAAGATGATTAATCACCGGTCAGAAACACCTAATCAACACTAAATATACAGAATAAATAAACAAGACTAAACAAGTACAAATGTGTACATACAAGTACAAATGTTATATAAATATAAAATTAGCCAGTCTGTTAATGAAAGTCTATTCACAGATTCAGAGTTTGGGAGTAAGGGTAAAACAGGTGCAAGTGTACAGCTCCGCTAAACCATTTTACAAAGTGAGGGGGGAGCTAATTAATCTTAAATCTTTTACTTGCAGGGAAAATACATTACTTTTTGTACACAGAATTCAAATACTACATCGCTTAATGTTTAATCTATGGAATTTTTGTACACAGAATTCAAATACTACATCGCTTAATGTTTAATCTATGGAATAGAGTTGAGCTAAGAAATTTCAACTCTTACATAGAATTTTGCTTTCACAATATCATTTTGCCTCCCCCTGGCAGTTCAGCATGGTATTTTTCAGGTCTACACTTGTACCTAAAGAAAAGGTGACGCTCTAAATCAGCCCCTAAATGCAAACTTATCCTAGTAGCGAATCATTATGGCGATAACCAGGAATCAACAGCAAAGTGATGCAATTATATCCTCAGTGTATTGCGTTCATATATAACGAACACGGCAACTGTGTTGTAAGCCATACATATGTTTTGTCTATATATCATGACGTGGCACTTCCAATGATAGCACTAGAGTGAAACTGGTGTCATAGAAATTGAAGTTACCTGTTTATTAGCAAATATTAAGAGCAGGGCATCACGCAGTTCCTTCTCAGTCAGCAGCTTTGCAAGTTCACTGTGAGCTTCTGTGACTCTGTCTCGATGACTGCTGTCTATGACATACACTACAGCTGGAGAAAGAAAACAGAATATGGGTTATTACAGTCTTGTACACACATGTTACAGTCCAGACTGCTCTAAACCCACCCTTATGCATAGCCTGGATTCTCCTATTGTATTCAATGGTCAGGGCAGTGTGACATTAGGGAAGTAGATATCACTAGTGATATAATGGTGTTAAATCACCAAGTGAAAATGTGCTAGGGCACTGCAGGTGTTGTGAAGCTACAAGTTCCATCATGCTTTGCCCGGTATTCACTATTATACTCCTTTCAGATCACAGACTCGGGATATTCCGGGGCAGCAGAGGATCCCAGGGTCACAGACCCCGTTTCCCACTGCAGGGCAGACCCAGGAAATTCAGAGACCCGGGTCTACCCTGTCATCATTGCACTGCGTAATTTGTTTACCGTTTGCCAGGGTAAAAAGTATTTTAAATAACAATTGCAATGTATTGCCATCCTTCTACCCTCTCTGTATCTAGGATTTAAATAACAATTGCAATGTATTGCCATCCTTCTACCCTCTCTGTATCTAGGATCAAACAGTCAATAACTAAAATGTTTTTTTTTTTGCCACACTTACCTTGTGTGTTAAGGTAATAATGTTTCCACAGTGGTCTCAGCTTGTGCTTGCCTCCAACGTCCCAAATTGTAAACTTCAAGTTCTTATATTCCACTGTTTCAACATTGAAACCTTTGAATGGCAACAAAAGGCGGCAAAATGTCATCCAATGAGAATAGAGTACCCTTGACAATGGCAGTGTCACTAGACCCTCAACGGGCCCGATCCAGATGCGCAAACGAGCAGTCCATGTGTGTGCCATGGATGTGTTAGAAAAAGCTGGGCATGCTGCGCCAGTTACTAAAGCACACGCAACGAGACCATACACAGTTTACGGACACGAAGCAGCCAATCACATAGCCACTATGTGATACATGATGCAAGAGCAGGGTAATAAACTGTATATTAGAGTGCTTAATATTATATGCTTAATATTGCATGGACTTCAATAAATATGTAAAAAAAAAAAACTACTGAAAAAAAGAAAAATGTTTTATTGTCCATAAAAATAATAACCTCATCAATATAATCCATCAGCGATTTAAAACATTTAATAATTAGCATAAAGTATGAAAATATAACAGAAGAGCCCCAAATAGGTCAGGATTATGTTCCAACCGGAATTGAGAAATGACCTCCAGTAGGTGCAAATGTTCTGATGTAACAGTCATTATTTACATCCGAGTTCTGATCTGCCTCTGGGGCATTTGCCGTGGCACGCCATTACCGTACAGCTGGTCATCCCTTCGTTCCCTCAACACGCCCCTCAGAACGCAAGCCCCAGATGCTTAAGATGAGATCAGATCAGATCAGAATGGGACGTGGATGTATGCTCTTCAGTTTTGTGCATGCGCAGTGTGAAATCACAGAGAAATCACGGCAACTGGCCTACGCTTACCTCTGGATCGGGCCCAATGAGAGCAGAGATTTGGATGATAACATATTACTCACCAATTGTAGGAATTGGCTGCATGAATTCATCCTGTTTTAGTTTAAATAATATGGTTGTTTTTCCTGCTCCATCAAGGCCAAGAGTCACAACCCGAATCTCCATTTTAGGACCAATGTGAACTCTATTGTCCTGTAATGCAAGCAAAAAATATTAATACATGATATATTTACATAAAAATAACTAAAAGGAGCAGTACCAGTTAAAAAGTGGACAACTGTTTTCTAGGACATAATGATACAACTGATACAAACCCTTTACCAACATAAAACAGCCTGGTCTATTGTCACATTTTTTACACCATGAAAAGCTCCTCGAAGATAGAGTCCACATTACCATTAATCTGAAACCATAACTGAAACAATACATTTAGATCAGAGAAAAAAACAACTTTGATCTGTAGCAACATATTAACAGAAGTGTTACAATCTGTAATAAACATCATGGTCCAGATTCACAGTTACGTAGTTTTCATCTTATGTACGTTGTTTTAAGAATTGAGCAACAAAATGTTGTTTTAAGAATTAAGTGCATAGTAGCTTAATTACACTATCTACGTAACATTTCTGTACGTAGATAGTGTAAATAAGCTACTATGCACATGTAGTAGCTCAATTCTTAAAACAACAACAGTAAAACAAAAAATACGTAACTGTGAATCCGGACCCATATTATGAAGAGAAACGGAAATGAAACTAATGTGGATACAAAGGACCAGGACTGGCCCAGGGCTCATCGTGGTTCTATCAAAGGATTGGCAGAAAAGCTGCGTGATCACCTTTGTGAATGTAACAGGAATACTGGCATCCAGTTGGATGTGATCCGCCAGCTCAGTGAACTGCTGCTGTTGTTTCTGAAGGGTCTCCAACAGTCGGGTGATCTCTTGCTTGGCCAATACTACTCGGCAATCATCCTGCAAGGAAACAAGGCCAGTCACACAAACAAAGGCGACGACTTCATTCAAATAATATCATTAATGGTCACAACTGCTACATAGACAAGTATGGAAGTATTTAATATATCCAAGAATGATGCAATAAAGTTAAATATTAATATATTTTTATAGATTTCTTTATTAAAGGCTAATTAATAAATAGTAGCAGTCAACTTAGTTTGTTAAATTGCTGCACATTTAAAAGACAAGCCACAAGCTGCAAAATCACCATTATGTAAGCACCACAATTAAGCTCAGTCGTCAACACGGATTGGCTCACCATTGATTAGGTGGTTATCAGTCACACCCAATGACCAGTAAGTTATTTAGTAAGACCATGTGACTCATTACATACAACAGTCTATACCTGCTGCAGAGCCTTTTCACAATGGAGACAGGCGGTGGACACCTCAGACAGCAGGATGGTCATATTCTCTTGTTGCTGCCTCAGCCAGATGAGCTGCTCTCTCACGTGTGCGTCAACCACGCTGAGCGCCATTTCCTCCTGGCGGCAGAGGGTCTCGTGTAGATCTGAGAAATATGCCCGGACACAGGAGCGGGCGTTTTCAGCTGTCCCTGGAACCTAAGAGATGGGGAAATATATATATATAAACAAGGGAATATTTACAAACTCTAAATTGCAATACAATATCTAGCCAGCCATGTACTGCAGCTAGGCCCAAGGTCTTAGGCCTTAAGCAGATTTTATTACTTATAATTTACCATCTTCTTGCGACTCTCAAGGTTTTGTGCACTCCAAGGTCTGGATTCACAGTTACGTAGTTTTCGTCTTACGTACCTTCCTTTAAGAATTGAGCTACTACGCCTCTTTAGACAGCGCTTACGCAATCTACATACAGAGATGGTACATAGATAGCGTAAATAAGGTACTACGCATGTGTAGTAGCTCAATTTTTTTAAACAACGTACGTAAGACGAAAACTACGTAACTGAATCCGGAAACAAGACTATAAGCTGTTGGCTTCATCGTTTCTTTTTAGCACCATCCTATCCCAAAAAACAGGTGCATGCAAATGAATGCGCCAAACCACTAATGACAAGTACCTAACGAAGATTGCATATTGATTTGTACCTGCCCATTACGTGGCGAGAATTGTGGTACTAATAATGAGGATATTACTGATGACTATGGGGCTGATTCAGAGTTTGGGAGTAAGGGCAAAATATTGTATTTTTGCAACATAAGGGGAGACAAATTCATTTAAAATCTTTTGCATACAGGGAAAATACTTTATTTTTTGAATCTATCAAATAAAGTTGAGCTAAGAAACTTCGCCTCTTAATTCTAATTCTGCTTTCACAATGTTGCCTCCCCTCACAGTTCAACCTGGTATTGTTCAGGTCTACACTTGCACCTAGAAAACAGGTGTAAGTGCAACTCTGAATCAGCCTGTGTCCATGCACACTAAGGAAGGTGGATGGGTTTTGCTTAAAGATACAACTAACTGAGCACAGTGCCACAACTGCAGGTGTTTTATGTTAAGGTGCCCTAACGCAGGCAGTCTCTGTAGGGAGATCAACTGAGCTGTGGCAACTGTATAGTAAATCAGCTAAACCCCTGTGTGAACCCATGGGAAGGGGAAAGGAACGACAAGAAGCTTTGCTTTGCTTCCGGTCTGGACTGATAAAAATAAATCCCTCAGTGAGAATGCTGACAGAGAACCACAACTGTTTCAAAATGATTGCTTGGAAAACATTTGGAATTTTAATATTGTTTTTGTGATGTTTTTCTGTATCAGTCTTTAAAGAAATAAAGGGACCTCTTCTGCAACATATTTGATGGCACCCTTGCAGTTTACAAATAGGTTTCTTAGAGAGGAAAATGAATGTACTGTATAAGCTAATACACGAACATGAAATGTAACAGTTACAGATCTGTCAATAACATTATATTGAGCATTCATCAACATGAACTCTAGTGACATTGAGCCGTATTCAGAGTTCCGGCCGCAATGCAATTGAGGCCGGAGTTTTGAGAAATGTGCTACTGTGTAGATTATGTTACAAAATTCATGCGCATGCGCAGTAGCACATTTCTTAAAACTCCGGCCTCAATTGCATTGCGGCCGGA
>WWET01000492.1:147011-161557 GCA_011038615.1 Limnodynastes dumerilii
TAGGTTTCTTAGAGAGGAAAAAGAATGTTCTGTATAAGCTAATACACGAACATGAAATGTAACAGTTACAGATCTGTCAATAACATTATATTGAGCATTCATCAACATGAACTCTAGTGACATTGAGCCGTATTCAGAGTTCCGGCCGCAATGCAATTGAGGCCGGAGTTTTGAGAAATGTGCTACTGTGTAGATTATGTTACAAAATTCATGCGCATGCGCAGTAGCACATTTCTTAAAACTCCGGCCTCAATTGCATTGCGGCCGGAGCTCTGAATACGGCCCATTTTGAGGACTAGGAACATCTGAGGCAGAGAAACAATGGGTAAGTTGGGACCAGAATAATACAGTGAGAAGGCATTCCTCGTACGTGTTCAGTGTGTGCCATGCCAATCCCGTCCTCCACAATCTGCTCTCCGCCTTCGATCTGCTGGACGATACCAGTGAGCTTTCTGGAATACTCTGAAATTTCCTCTGTGAAGCTCCGTATACAATGAGCCATGTCCAAGATGGAGGCGCGGATCTGGCTGGCTTCAGACTCAAGAACAACATGCTGAAAAAATAGAATGATAAATAATGTATAATATACAATATGTTGTATGGATGTTTTCTAAAATAAACGCCTTTGTATGGATCACCATGTATAATATTGTATAAACAGTTACGAATGCAAATACAACAACAAAACAGAATAATGGTATAGGCCTTAGTACATAAACACATCCCACATCATATTCATAGCACAAAGACCCAATTAAACAGCCTAACCATTATATAAAATAGTGGATATTTACACTAATTCTAAATATTATACAACATATACAGCAGATTGAATGTTAAAAAGATGATAAGTCCAGTTAATGCATATTCTATACATACTTTAAAAAGCTTCCAAACATAACATTTTATTCATTACTGTATAAACAGCATTTGTTTTACAGGGGTAAGAAATAGTTTTTTCCCCCACAATTTTGATATATTGAAGGAGAAATATTATATATATATTCCCCCCCCCCCACAATTTAATATATTGAAGGAGAATATTATTCAAAATTGCCACATTTCTTCACAAAGTCTGGATGAGTTTTCTGTCAAGAATAAATAATATAATAAATAATGATAAAATAGCCATCATGCTAAACTTCCATCAAGTATACACACACACACACACACACACACACTTGTAGAGTGCACTAGAAGACTGGTAGCTACAACTAGTTGCTATAGGCAACATTCCCAGTTTTTCTCTTTAGAAGCTTCATTACATAAGGGTTTATGGTTGCTAAAAAAAAAAAATGTATCTGAGACTCTGAGGTCCAATTAGATACTGCAACTGGTATGAACCAAAGAGATCATCAGATCTGGATTTGTTGCATAACAGTAGTGACAGACAGACACAGTCAGGCAATGGCCTCATCTGACAACACTAATGGCTTAGGAAACCGTTGCGAGGCCCCGCTGCGAAGGCTCGCATTGCAAATTAGGGACAAAAGAAAGCAATTTTGTTAGGGTTTGGATCAACTCACCTTTCAGAGCACAGAGTGTTCAGTGCTCCGGGGATCGATTGCTATGCCTCATCGAGACATGAGCAATCGATATCCCAGCCAGTTCTGTAATGACTGGGAGTGAACGGCCCTTTCAAAGAAGGCCGTTCACTACGGGGACCCACACTCTTAAGAAACACAGGTATGAATGACAGTGTGGATGATACCGTGCACTTTATTTATAATGAAGGGATATAAAACTTACTAGAGTACTAGTCACAACAGTAAAGTACAGAGGAAAAAAACAAACCAAAGACCTACACGCAGAGACCATGTACCTTGTGACCCTGATGCTTTCCATACTCCTTGCAGACACAGCACATCAGGGGGCTAGTGTGGCAGCCATCTTCTAAGCACACAAATTCAATGGCGTGAACTTGATGTTGTGAGCACAGGGTCTTCTCATAAGGCTTGTCAGCTAACGGTACACGTCGGTGTTTGGCTAGTGTCTTCGTGGAGTGTGTGTGCAGGGCACAGTCGGCACACAGGTGGGTTGCACATACAGTGCAGTATACAGAGGCCACATGGGCTTCATCCTCATCGCAGCGCACGATACTCTACATAAAACACATAAAAAAATAAAAAGATATGAACGTTTCACCATCTAACCAACACGCCTGCTTCACAAACCATATCAACGTCCTGCTTCACAAACCATATCAACGTCCTGCTTCACAAACCATATCAACGTCCTCCTTTGTCCCTGCTGAAGGCAGCCAAATCCATGTAGATGGAGGACTTTACCCTACCACTCATGTGACCAAATGGACAGTTTCATATTGGCTAAGCACGTAGCTGTAGCGCTCAGTACTCATTGAACACTCTTTTAAGCTGTCAGCCTCTGACAAATTCAATCAGGCAGCTGCCCGCCCAGCTCTGCCCCCAACCATCCAGACTCGGGCCCTGCCTCCTTGCTATGGGGCCAGTCTGTCACCTTCTGCCCTGTCTGCAATTTGGTTTAGTGTTTTTTGGGAAATTTTGGCGCTAGAACCAAAAGCAAAACACCTTACTGCAATGAGCTAAACTAGAAAACATCACAATTCTCCCTTATAAATGTAAAATCCCCCCTCCCCTCTGCAGTACATCATGATTGTGCCATGGTGAAGATTTGCTCCTCTCTTATTGTTGTATTTTCCCTGTAAATGTGCTTGTAAAGTGAATAATAAAATATAGTTGGCTACACTAAAGAAATATGAAAAGAATGGCCCACAGGCCCAGCTTATACCTCTCCACACCCTCCTATCGCCTCTTCAGAAGACCCGCACTGCCCACTTGCGCCATTTTGCAGTCGTTCGAGAAGTTCCAGAAGAGCAAAGTTTTTCTTTAAGCCCCACACGCCGGAGTCCCCTGTTTGCAAAGAACAAATATTTACATTTTACACAACACCTTTTCTAAACGCCAGCACCCACGAGAAATGGAATTCCTGTAACTTTACCAATATTCATTATAGAGAGACATGCAGAACTATGCAATGAGCCCTCATCAGGCTACAAAATGGCACTGAGTTATGTTCATGAAAAGTATTTGTCATTCCTAACAGAAGCACTTCTACAACCATTTCTTTTTATATTCTTGTTTGTCAAAATTATAGGTGACACATTAAAGCAAATTTTTTTTTTTTAAGTAAAATTCTTACCTAATTCAGTAACCTGTCTGTCAAATGGACACCGTATTGCTCGGCCATGCAGGGGAAGACGCGTCAAGCAGTCATGACAGACAGTATGTCCACACAACAGTAAACGTGGAACTTTGTCTCCTTGTAGTGTAAAGACGTCTTCACAAACACCACACTCCAGAACCTATAGAATTAATAAAAAACAAGTCAGTGCTGGGTACGTGCTTTTATGTGGCTGACATATACACCCCAAGATAAGACCCACAAGTGCTGGAAAAGCTTAGTATGTGATAAGTGGAACAGAAATTAGGCTGAATGGTATAATACGTCCTAAATCAGTGACTGGCTACAGAAAGCAATCAGAGCAGTCAACTGAATCCACGTCCCTTTATGTGCTGAGGTAATCATTGTGCAGTATGCTCGCTGGCATGGTATTGTTCCCTGCTATAAGCTGCTAGTCACTTTATTTGTTACTGCAGAAGGTTTTTCTATAATGTTTAGTGTGGTGCAAGTCTCCGTTGCGAATGCTGGGCTGGATTCACAGATACGATTTTGCTCATTTTTCCGTGCGTATTTTTAGGATCGGAGTAACGGCGCATGCGTAGTAACTTTTTTTTACGCAAGTTACGTAGGATTTAGGCACGGAAGTCCATTAGGCACGATTTCAAAATCGTACTTCGCGACATATACGTACGGAGGGGCGTGGGTGTCTACCGTACATGCGAAGTTACGTGAAAGTGGGTGGGGGGGGCATTGAAATGACCTTTTGAGGGTGCAGTTAGTAATGTACTTCACGTACCTAAGCAACTTAAGCACATAAATACACCCGTAGAGTTTAGGTTGCCCTATGGAAGCGTAAGTCACCAAAAATCTGTCCGTACGAGGAGAGTGTCATGGGTGTTGCCTTGCAACGTAGGTGCGTATATTTGTGAATCCGGGCGTACTTATTTCACACGTATCTGTGAATCCAGACCGCTGTCTTTAAGAAATAGAGACAGCCAAGAGCTCATTTTTGTCTGTCTCTATTTCGAAAAGGCCACCATTTTAGAATTTTTCTTCTTTTGCAAGCAGGTAAGACCGTCAATCATCATGCTTATCCATTCGTTTTATGCAAACGCCGCAGGAGGGTTAGGCTGCGAGGAAGGCTTAGTGTAATGGAAGGGGAGGGGAGGGGAGGGGAGGGTTAGGCTAAGGATTAGGGAAAGTATTGGTGTCAAATTTGGATTTACCATTGGCAGCTCTTCCCAGGCAGTTCAGAACTGGCTGAGAGAGAATGGCCCTTTTGAAAAAGGGCCGTTCGCAGCGGCAACCCACACCCTGTTTAACGTATGTGTGTTCTACATAGACAACAGCAAATATGACCCTACTGGCTAAAACATAAGGGAAAATACACTATGAACCACCAATATAAATTTGGTCAATCTATAGTAAAGTAAACAATAAAAGCAGGAATCCCATTGGTTGCTGTGACTTAATGGAAAGATAGAACCTAAATATATTGATATAAAATGATCTTAAAGTCTATTAAAATATCCTATTCAGTATACTAATATTTATTTAGGTAATAAACCTATAACTATAGCTTAGTATTGAATGAGCTCAGCAACTGCTAACAAATTATACATATAAATAAGTAAAGTAGGAAAGTACAGATATGTTTATTTGTCTGTTTGAATACCACAAACATTATTATATTGATAATATTTTTTCCTTTTACCTTTATTTCAGTAGCAAAGCCTCTCAAATATTTGTTGTTGGGGAAGGGGATAGATATAGCCTCAAGCTGTTCACAACAATGACCCATCCCTGTATACCTGCTGCTTTCAATGTATAATAAAATAGTAATTTGCCTGCATTAATAAACAAATGTGGTGGAGATGGACACGCAGACATGAAAATCATATGGAAAATCTTAAAAGCAATGTAAGCCATGTTTATTTCTTTAATCATTTGTATCGCTCACCATAACATTTCCTTCTCTATTCCACATGGAAAGTGTAATAATGTAGGTAACAGAAGCTACAAAAACTATTCTTTATAGAAACTTAAGATAAAAAGTTTTACACTTGTCCCTACTGTAGGATTACACTATACATGTTGAAGGCTTTGTAGGTTAGCAAAAGAAATTTGATTATATAAACCAATGTACGAATTGACAAATTGAATCAGCTCTAGAAGAGTATTTTGCAAAGAAAATCAGTCTAGCTGCTGCATGCAAAAATAAATAAAAAATGTAGGGGGTAATTTTATAGTAACAACTATAAGATAATAATATATCACTTTAAAAGCGCCCCCCAATTCTGCAGCAAATCTCTCACCCTGGGGTACCCAACCCCAAAAAACAGAAAGTACTACAAGGAATAAGAGGAGAGAAAAGCGCTGACCTATGTGACTGGATATGTAAACAATGTTACAACGATACAGGGTTTTTTTAAAAGTTAATAAACCTGAAAT
Organism: Limnodynastes dumerilii; assembly: GCA_011038615.1. Classification (NCBI taxonomy): domain Eukaryota; kingdom Metazoa; phylum Chordata; class Amphibia; order Anura; family Limnodynastidae; genus Limnodynastes; species Limnodynastes dumerilii. Next base: position 152,625 of record WWET01000492.1, read on the forward strand.
TCACAATTGAGTCCCATAAAGTTCTTGAAGAATTATAGGAGAACTTAGTATGTCCTTAAAACCGTTTCTAAAAACTAGGTTCCTTAATGAAAATCCAATAGAGATGTACGACATTCCTCATAGGCATCCATCATACAAAATAAGGAAAAAGAAAGACATAATTCAAAACCACACCAAAATAAAGTGCATCAAGTGGCCACTATAAAATGGAAAAACACTGAGGATCACATATAAATTGGAAAACAATCTTTACTGTGGTTAAAAAAATCTTATAAAACATAAATACACGATTTACAAGCTTCCCAGATAACGACAGTCAGCGTACCCCATTGACCCAGTGTGAGGGTCAGACGTTAGTTATCAGAGGCACAGCCGGGACGTCCAAGAAGGCGGCTGTACTCTGAATCCTCTCCGTTGAAGGCACAATGGCGTTTAGCTGTTAGTCGTCCAGGGGTCTCTCCTGCCATGATCACTTGACCTTTTTCAAAGGTTTTATAAGATTTTTTTAACCACAGTAAAGATTGTTTTCCAATTTATATGTGATCCTCAGTGTTTTTCCATTTTATAGCGGCCACTCGATGCACTTTATTTTGGTGTGGTTTTTAATTATGTCTCTCTTTTTCCTTATTTCGTATGATGGATGCCTATGAGGAATATCGTACATCTCTATTTTATTTTTATTAAGGAACCTGGTTTTTAGAAACAGTTTTAAGGACATACTAAGTTCTCCTACCATTCTTCAGGAACTTTATGGGACTAAATTGTGAATTTCAGGTTTATCAACTTTTTTAAAACCCTGTATGCTGAAACATTGTTTACATATCCAGTCACATAGGTCAGCGCTTTTCTCGCCTCTTATTCCTATAGTGTCCAATAAGGAGGGCATTGCAATAATCAACGCATGAATATGAATAGTGTGAGAACTATGCCCCTGGAAATAATTATACATGAACATTTCCAGTATGAAGAAACACTGATTATCATCATAGATGGTACTGTCAGATTTCTGAAGCAGAAGTTGATATCACAAGTGACCAACCATGAGAACCCAAAATACAAGCAGTTTAACTACAATTATATCTCATGCAGCTTTAAAGTCATATCTTGCAAAGATACCTGCATTGCATTTAAAAGGCAATATGATCACCCTAAACTAGAATATCTGCAGGGCTAAACATTCATACAAGTATAACACGGTGCTATATTGCAAATCTTATAACTTCGTATATAAATACAGCAAAAACATATAATTATTATTTAAATTTTCTTATTTTTCTTATTATTTTTATTTTTGGCAGCATGTAGCGTTAGTGAAGTGGAGCCACCGTAAGTCTAGCAGCCTTATTGTATCATACAATTGCCCTGGTGACGTGTGGGCTGTGGCCCGGGGCCCCTGGACACAGCAGCGACATATATGAGCACAGTAACGGCAGACTTTGGGCTTATACCATCCCCCGAGTATCAGGCTCACCTTTACTGCACCTCCCGGCCCCGTCCGGCTCTGCCTGCTCATCCCCTCCATCCTACCCGCTGCGCCGAGCCTATTTACCCCAGCAGCTGCAGCGCCAGCCATATTGACAGCCCTGCCTTACCACACAGGAGCGGGGGGCACAGTGCACCACTGTAACGGATAAGCATGCGTCATGTTCACAACCAAGACAGGTAACATCGCTTGTGGGGAAATTACATACAATACAGGGAGCAATATAATGTTAAGTAGTATTTATGAAAGACATTCTTGCAATTAAAAGTATAAATTGAATTCGGCCACCCCCTGCGAGATGAATGGTTTGGCCCGAATTCTGCCAGTAGTAGCACATACAGCAGAGGATGCGCTCACTGTCACTACGCAGCAGACGCCATATTTAGTATGGGAAAACAAAGTATGTGCCCACTTAACGTTATCCTCCACGTCAGTAACTGAGATTTCATTTCCTCCTTTACGCATATTTACTGCTAATATACATATATAGTCACTAATATTGTACTGTACTTTCCTCTGTTATATGCAAAAGTTTCATTTTTCAAAGCGAAAGTACGGGTCACATGACCTGTCAAATCGTCGCGTTAAATTCTCACACTTTACACTTCTGCGCATGCGCAGCCGATATTGATCCGAGCAAGGGCCCGTAGAAGTTGTCTTGCTGTGTGTTTTGTGGCTGAAGGCACAGCGGGCGCCATGGATGTCAATCAGCTCAAGCAGGAACATTTGCTGGCCCTCAAAGGTATGGGAGTAAGTTGCAGCATGGGTCATACGTAGCAGCATCGCTTTGCTTTATCTTTTCCTATGTCAGGCCTGTGTGCTCTGCCCCAGGGGTTTCAGTTACAGAGGTAGGCGGCCTGTGCCTCTCAGGTTGTGTACTATCAAGGTACAAAGCCATCCTATTAAGCTATTAATACCCAGTCTTGTGTGGTAAATGATTAAGATTAACCTCAGTGATTAATATTCTGGTGCAATATAAATATGCTAATAAAACAAAACAAAAAAATATAAACATTACCAGATTTGTGAGCCACAATTAAAATGATACAATTGATATTCTGACAGTGCCATACAAATATTAATCCTATATACATGCCTGCAATAAACAGCTGTATAATGGTGCAGTGTATTCCCTTTTCTAGAATACTTTACTCCCTAATCCTTGGTCTGAATTTGCTTCCTAACTTATTAATGCCACTAATGCCGTTCCCTTCAGCCAGTCACTACAATAGTAAAAAGAAGTGACCTATCAGATTCTAGCCATCATTTTTAACAAGTACTTTTTTAAACAATATTTTAGATATCTCATTTTCTATTGGTAAATCTATTACTACATAAGCTACATGTGGTTACTGTTTAGCGTGAAATGTTATTTTTGTTAATCTTTGTGTGTTTCCAGTCCAAGTGCAGAAAAGTATCAGACTTTTTATCTTTATTCCAAATGTTTTTCTGTAATTAATCATGGTTGCAAAACCAGGCATACTGCCTATTCAAAGTGTCATCCAGACTTCAGGTTATGATATGGATCCAACTGAATGCAATCTTATTTCAGATCTGTTTGTATTTGGGATTCTGCTTGAGTTTGCGTTAAACTGTCCATAGCGTGTACTTTATTTAAAAATTTGTCTTTCTTGTCATTGCTGTCTATCTATAAACGTTTTCATTAGTAACATTGGACGAGATTCAAACGTCTGATGTTTATGAATGCGGATCTGCTATTTTTGGAAACACTTAGATCCATAATTGCAGGTTTGACAAACCTATATCCATTGAGTGCTCCTCCAAACCCTCCACCTGTGCTAGTGGTCTTCAAATAGCTGTACTGTACATCATTCATTTATTTTTTAATAAAATTTTACATTTCTCTAATGATTGTTAACTATATCAGTTATTTTCACACAGGAGTTAAAAGCAACCTCTGACAACACAGTATGGCCATTATTATGACATTACTTGATTGCTAAAACATTTTTATCAGATTATAATCCACTCTAGATAGTCCCCAGACCTTTGGTGACTTTGCATCCATAGCTACCTGTACTTAACTTTCAGTCTGCTTTTCTTTTAAAGAGATAACATTTGCCAGCATTCAGTCAGGTAGAAGTAATTGTATACTTAGAAACATTGTGTACCTGTCCAGTTCTTTCATTTTAAATCATCATTTCATCTCCATTCAGTTTCCTTTACTACTGGTTTCGTAAAGTCCTCCCTACTGGAAAACACTTTTATACAAACATACAAGCATCATAACCATTTCAATCAAAATAATGCTCTCTGTTTGATTATATTTAGATAGGAGTACTATGATTTATACGTAATTGTCTCAGTATTTATATTAGACATATCCTTGTGAATTAAAAGACCCAGTTGCAGGACACCTCTGTGTTAGCAATTTGCGTTATAGTTGAAATGGATGATTTTAGTTTACTATCTTTTTGAAGAGTTAAAGATATATTAACATTAATTTTAGCCTAGGAAGGTTTATGCAGTTTTTGTGTCTTATCTTTCATGTAATAAATGCTTGTCAGCCTTAGGCTGAGTACACACACTTAGACAATCTTTCCAAACACACAAAACACTGTTTAACCACATATCTTACCAGTGTATACTGTCCAAAAATCTTTTGAAATGGTCTTTGATCTTTTGATTTGATTATTTGGAGCTCCTAATATGCCTGAATAACGATTGAAAGATATATTTTGATCTTTGAAAATGTGTTCTGCATCTATTAGATTTTATTTGGACAGTACACACTGGAAAGATATCTGGTGAAACAGTCTTTTGATTGGGCGATTGGAAAGATTGTCTGCTGAAACGCCAATGTGTGCCCTGCTTGAGTATCTTTGTGACATGGGATTTGACCATCCATGCAAGTGGATATATGAATTACAAGAGATTGACTGAATGTTAGTAATGTTTTTTGTTCTTAATATCCACATGGCTTCTTATAAGATTCTGAATTTACTTACTGTTTGAAATTCACTAAAGGGTTATAAAGCTGGCCATATACTGGGACCAGGGAAAGGTCCTGATATCGGTGCCACACACCTCTGATGCTGGGAACGGTAATCCTAGCAGAAGAGGGAGCTGTTTAAATAGCTGATTGGCTCATCGGTTGCTAGCTAAATTTAGCATGTAAAAAAAAATATCTAAATTGTTCCAGTGTTTCTAGTACATTTTTTTTTTGCCGTTTGAAAAATGCCTTCAGCAATTATTGACCCGATCACCCAATAATTGGATGATCGGGCCAATATGGCCATCTTAACAGTGCCACATGTAAACTTTGAATGATTTTCATTATTATTACCCCAACTCTTGTGTCTTGCTTCAGTTTCACATCGGCAGGTCCTGATATCGATGCCACATACCTCTGATGCTGGGAACGGTAATCCTAGCAGAAGAGGGAGCTGTTTAAATAATTGGATGATCGGGCCAATATGGCCATCTTAACAGTGCCACATGTAAACTTTGAATGATTTTCATTATTATTACCCCAACTCTTGTGCCTTGCTTCAGTTTCACATCGGCTTTTATATAAGAGAACACGGAAAGCAGGGTGGTCGGATTGTACTGCATTATGGGCACTTGCTAACATAATCTTATTTTACATTTGACTAGTACCATTGCAGTAACATCAAGAAAAAGCATTCATCCATTTCATGTGTCACTGATTTATTTCAAGGACTATGAGACCTGCTAATGGACCAACGACTACATTCAAAAGAAATGGTTCCCAAAGGATTTGTAACATTGGCTTGAACAAAATGAACATCAACTTCCCAATATCGCTACTCGTCTGGTAGTAAGTCTTGAACTGCAGTAGTCTTGACTGGTAGTAAGTCTTGAACATCTCTGTGAAAGTCCTTTCTGTGAAATGGAAGTAGTTGTGCATTGCCGTCCTTCCCATAACCGTCTGAATGAGGTACAAGCAATAGCAGCAGCCTCCTTAGAAGAAATTCCTCTCCGTCGTGTAACAAGGTTTGATCCATGGTATCCTTACCATGTCCGGAGGTTTGTCCTTAAGCCTCAGAATCGCCCTCCATTCATCCCAGGAGAGTTTTGTTCTGAGAGATCTTATGGCATCTTTGATCCAGCCAATGTGGAGCCCTCCATGTGCTATGATCCCTTGCCAGGTTTATTGGACTTTAAACCAGATGTCCACCACAATACATCTGATGAGGAGCAAATGGTGACATCGGAAATTGATGCTTTGATGTGTCGCCCTCATCCTATCAAGGAAAGCAGACCTGCTCGGTCATGGAGTATATGTACTCGAAAACCCAGCGGTGCAGACCCCATCATCGCACCATCAGAGCTGCTAAAAGAGGTCATGGTGAGACGTGAGCTGAATTTATTCCACAGAGGAAGGTGGACGATTTTACCATCGGTGTGCGGTGCTCTGAGTCTGGAGCAGGTCTGGGAGAGTCTGAGCAGGTTGATGAAGCACAGCGCCCTTCCTGGCTGTAACGCCACAATGCAAAGAGACAGCCGTGAGATATGGGTTTTCTGTGACTTGCGCTATTGTGAGCATATCGGGACGCTGCTCAGATCAGAGTTGAAACTCTGTGGCAGAATGGACTTAATCGTTCATAAACATGGAACTATTTTAAGTCTGTAGTTGCTGGTTATCTCCAAATAAGTTGTGCTGGAGTTCGGCATACTGCAGTATTTCATTAGTGCGTGCACGATATGGGGAATGATTTGCAGTTGAACATAAAGAGGTGCTTGTTTGCCTGTGACTCATCTTGAGATCTGTGCAACCCCAAATATATCATTTTTATGTAACCGGATTACATTTATGGCAGTCATAAACTTAACTGTCTTTCCTGGGTAGGTGCAGAAATGGCCCCTAAAAAAGAATATATTTTAAACAGCACATATGTATAAGGCGAGCTTATCTTTCATTTGTATGCCCTTATTATACTATACTTGTACACACAAACCCCTGAACTTATTGAGATGGCTGGGGCCACAAGTGTATACATACTGCTGTATGTGTTCTTACAAGTTGTGTTCCTGCTCAGTGCAAGACAAAATGAGTGATACCACATGGCAGGGAGTATATATAATATCTTTGGGCTAGATCCAGACTTAAGAAGGAGCTTGCAATTAAGAGAGGAAAGTTTATTGCAGGGGAGTCATATTTCATCTGTTGCAAACAGTATTAGAGTTGAGAGGTGATGTTTCCTATCCTAAGTCTAAATAACAGTGTGATAGTAAAGCTAGTCAGTATCTGTGTGCAGTAAGCAATTCAAAGTTATATCCCTGCATGCAAAGAATACAATTAACTTGACTCCCCCTGCAATCAACATGGTTTTGCCCAGGAGTAACTTTCCTCTATTAATTTCAAGCTCCTTCTTAAGTCTTCTGATCTGAAAATCAAAATTTGCAAATAAAAATATCTATGCAGAGAGGGCGTGTACTCAGTGCCTGATCCACCAATAGGCTGCAGCCTAGGGCACAGGACTTAGATGGGTGCATTAGGTCTGTCACACTCAACACTAAAACTCAGTAGGCTATATATGGGACACCATGAATGATTTTACCTAGAGTGGCGTAAGCCTTTGATCAGGACCTGTATGTATCTGCATGATTATGACACAAGTAAATATACAAGAGGAAGGGAACATGGGTGTAAGAGAATAGTGCTAAGAGGTGATGATCTAATAGCAGGACCATAACGAGGGTGCAGGGAGGGATGTAGGCGAAAAAGGGAATTAATGATAATAGAATGGGATCAATCAGTGGTACGTCACCTCATTCCATAGTGAGTAACTGGTACACACCAAGAAAAGGTTGAGAACTGCTGTTACTATTCAGGGTTGCCGACTTTTTAAAGCTTCCCTCTGGGAGAATCCGAGGGGAAGCCATAGATTTCTGCAAAGGGGTGGGGCTTAATGATATGATTTATGCAAATCACGTCATTAAGCCCCACCCCTGTCAATCACTCCTGTTATCTAGTGTTTCCGGGGATGTGCGGGGCTTGTTGACATCAAGTCCCACCCGTCCCTAGTAATGCTAGTTATTACAATAGATATTGATAGCAGGTGGGGCTTGCAGGAGCTTTGTCGGCTCTCCTGGGATACCGGGAGAATTGACAAATTTCAGGAGTCTCCTGGATATTCCGGGAGAGTCGGCAACCCTCCTTAATCGATCCCATGATCTTTTGACGCATCATTGTAATATATGTGCTTTGATTTGCTGCTGTATTATCATGCGACTGGGAGGACCATTGACTGTCAACTTTTCCTTTTGTGGAAGAATTAAGTCTTTTTGCTACTGTTCTTATTAGAACAACAATAAATGTCTCCTTGTATTTTATCAGAATGTGAAATGTCTCTGTTCTGTGAGATTCCAGTCATCCTCTTTTATATGTAGGTGATTGCAATGTCGCCAACGACGGTAATTATTGAAGGATTTTAGATTTATTGTATTAAGCCCAGAGCATATATTTTAGTTTTTACAAATAACTATCATCATTCTCTATACACTTGACCTCAAGAGATTATATCCCAGAACACTGACCATTAACCTGCTGCTAGAGAGGAGACAGCGAGAAATAATAATAATGAAATAATGTGAATGTTAACCTGCTCTTTCATACCATCCATACTAACTGTGGTTTGTTTTTATGTTCATTTTTATTTTTTTGAAATAAAATATTTTACTTGATGATTGTGGGTTTATTTACTACCTCTGTGGTCTGTCTCACAGAGGTAGTTACTAAAGGATAATATTAGATATATGTCTGTCTCACAACTGATTTCTCTGTGAGTGCAGCAGTTTAGGCAATTTATTACGCTTATTGGGCCGGATCCAGAACTACGTCCGTTCCGTACGCATGCGCAGTAGCTACTGTTTATTGAACTACGTCCGTCTATGGAAGACTGATGTAGTTCTGGATCCGGCCCATTAACACGAGACTACAATTACACTGATATTTACTGCCTATTAGTAGTGTGCTACAGTACTATGGAGGTCTGCTCCCTCTTATGCCCTCTTAATAATACTTCATACACACACATACATATAATCTTGTGTGCCAGCAGATTGATAGCTAGAATCGGATTGTATGGGCCATAGCAATTTTTTTTTTTGTCCATAACATTGTCTCCCTGAAAATGTTCAAAAGTTACAGTTCAGATTCTCAAATCCTATAATATTGGACCGTGTTCACACCTGTGAGTGAGTTAGTCGGGGACAGAACCGCACTTAACTCACTCGTGCAGCCCGTAACCCGTCTCCAGTTTTAGGCACCTTATGGCACTTAGATAAAGTAGCCCTATGGCACTCTATCTATGCTCTTCAATGAGGATGGATTGTGATTAATCATAGTTGCCAACTCTCCCTGAATTTCAGGGAGACTCCCTGAAGACTGGGTAATCTCCCTGACTCCCTGAAGTGTTTGGTAATCTCCCTGACTCCCTGAAGTGTTTGGTAATCTCCCTGA
>WWET01000492.1:174135-186448 GCA_011038615.1 Limnodynastes dumerilii
TTGCAGCTGTACATCCCCAGTATGAAGCTGTATGGGAGGGGGAGAACTATTCAGATATTACAATGAGGCCGTGCTAAGTGCCCTTTGCCTAATCAAGACTTCCAAGCTGTCCTTATTTTATGTAAGGATGGCACAGAAGTCTTAAGGTATTCTGACTCCTAGTGGCCTTCCCTTACCCACAAGGATTCATTGGATTTTGTTTCCCCATATTCTTGGTGGTAAGCCGTAGATCAAATGGAATCTAGTTTCCAGTGTGTTATCTTTAACCCAATCCGTATTATCTGAGATAATCTAGCATAGTGAAACCACTTTGTTATTGTGTTTTCAAATATCCTTACAATGTATAGTTATAAAAATAAATAAAACACTGTTGCATTCATATTTCTGTGACTTTTCCAGGCTCCAGGATATGGTGATGTAAGGCTTTCCTTAGAGACTATTCCAGATACTGTCAATCTGGAGGAGCCTTTTGACATCACTTGTAAAATCACTAACTGCAGGTAATATCACCCTTCCCATGCACAGATGACTACATCCATACACCTACCTGCTGGGAGGCTGGCCTGTTTTGTACACACCTCTTCTGAGAATCATGCGAGGGGTTTTGCTCCGGTAGAGGAGTAGAGTTTGAAAGCTCTAGACTTTGTAAGTAGGAGTAGAACAGGTGCAAGTGTAGATCTGAGCAATGCGTGGGGTGCAAATTCATTTTAATTGCAGGAAAAATACTCTGCTTTTGCACACCTTCTACGAGGTTGCAGTCCCCAGTTAGAACTGCTGATTTCCAAAATAGGGACATCCGAAAGATCCTTTTCAGATGTCCCTATTTAGAATACTCCCCAGTTAATAATTTTTTCTTCAGAATGGGTGAGTATGCCAATCGGTATACTCACCCATTCTTGTCCGGAAATGCCGCCGATATCCCTCCACCGCCGGACTGCAGGGAAAGGTGAGTAACCTTTCCAGGGTGCGAGGTAGGGAGGGTTAGGGTCAGGCTGCCAGGAAGGGAGGGTTAGAGTTAGAATTAGGGAAAGGTTTAAGGTATATTTATTTTTATTTTTTTTACTTTTTAAGAGCACCGAAAGCTCGGTGCTCTGTGGATCAATTGCAATGCCTCATCTAGGCATATGCAATCAAAATCCCAGACCTATGGAAATAGGGGCTGTTTTAAGTGGGGACCCAAACCCCCCTTCTACATAGCTTCATGTTTAATCTGTAAAATAGAGTAGATCTAGGAAACTTCATCTTTCAATGCTAATTGATTTCACTCTCATACTCTGGATTGGCCACAGTGTTAATTTATATCAGTAAAGAATTGTCTCACCAAAAAATGTATTAAGGATATTAATAAACATGCAGTTTCTCCAGTGTGGAAAAAAAAATCTGGTTTTTTGTTTTTGGTTTTTTTTTTCCACTAAAAACTTTGTTTAATTATTCTTAATTATTCTTCATTAATACAGCGGTTGAACGTATGTGATTATTTTGTTTTAATTTTTACGTGTGCAAAGCTGGGTGCACACTGGAGGGTTATATAGCGATTACTGTGCTGATCAGATGATAACCGCCAGATGGCTCTGACATCTTACCAGCGTGTACTGCCCCTCAAAGCAGAATCGCCAGAAACTGCATTGTATCGTGTGATTTTAATTTCTGGGAGCTCCTCATTTTTTTAGTCAGCGATGTCTGTCTGGACATGTCAGTGTGTATGAGACACTATCTCCACTGCAACAATTCTTCATATTTATGCATCGGGCCACCTTGTGGGTTTGCATATCGTTGCAGCAAAGGTTTATGGGAACAGTTTGTATATGATCCACAATAAAATAGAGCGGTGTTTATGGTGGCATCGTTAAGCAGGTCTGGGTTTAAAATAATTGCTTTTTGACATGATGTTGGATGGTGAATTAAAACTTTGAGCATGTATCCAGCTTTAGGAAACGGATGAATAGAGGCATTAGAAACCTCTTAACATGCGTATTTTCCACTAGAAATCTTTACAGCAATACTGTGCAGGTTTATCATACAGGTTGACGTGTGTGATTTTGTAAACATTGTACATGTTTTGAAAGTGTGTTGTATCTCTATACGGAGAGAAGCAGGACAGTGACGCATCATCTTCCCTTCTTTCTAGCAGTGAAAGGACCATGGATCTGATCCTAGAAATGTGTAATACAAGTGCGATTCACTGGTGCTGCGTGTCTGGCAGACAGCTCGGCAAACTCCACCCCAACTCGTCCCTCTTTTTAACGCTCACACTGCTCTCCTCTGTACAGGGCCTACAGGTGCGTACAATAAGCGGATACACGAACAAGAAATCCACTGCAAAGGACTCCTCAATGAGTTGCATTATTTTGGCAGTAAACCTCACACAAAGATATATAGTTTCTTCTGTGCGCCTGTTCCAGTTAGGCTATACATGTGCCTGATGTATTAATGTGTAGTCACAAAAGTAACACATTTACACAAAATGAAATCATTTGGATGGTTCTGGGTAACTTTATTTTAAAGTTTTATTTTTGTGTTTCTTTCACTAGAGCGTTTCTGGGCTGCGGCTGACAGACACGTTTTTGAAGAGAACTTATGAATATGATGATATTGCACAAGTCTGTGTAGTATCTTCAAATATCCGCGTTGAAAGTTGAAGCATCATGTTATAGTGATCCTGACAATTCTCAAAATAATGCAGTTACTACATCAAACGTGTTTTATCATTTTCCCTGTGTCAGCCAGTGTATCTTTTTTTTATCTTCACATGGAAATGTTTTAATACACTGTTTTACCTATGTCTGAAAATAAAATGTAAGTATATAAATTTATTTCAAAAATATTTTCCTTCTAGACCTTAATACAGTAAAAATCAAAAGTCAAAGAAAGCAATACCCATAGTAAATGGGCTTTTGAATGCCTCCACCCCCCCTTTACCAGACTTGTTTCAATATTTCCGGCTATTTCTATTGGCTGATTGATTCAGTCTGCCCCTTCACATTGTGACTGCAATAACTGACCCTCCAACATGACCCCTCCTTTAGGCATAATATACCCATATACTCTTCTCCTGAGCTTCCAACTGTTATAATTCAACTGTATAATCAATTAACCAATGTTTGGAAAACATTTTTATTTTCAACCCTGGCGGTTACCATAGTAACTGACAGCTGGAAGATCAGCAACAGAGTATTTTGTAACTAAAGGAATGGGTCTTGTTGGAGTGTCTGTAATAACCATTGTAGCCATTGCTGCTGCTTTTAGTTAAGAAATGGGGATGCTTCTTTTACTCTTGGAGCAATCCAGGCCAACGCTGTGTTCTGTGTATCCAGACATATTGAACACTTCTCTCTCTCTCTCTGAGATGTACATATAGATCGGTATCTTTGGCAAAACACTGGCTAGCGCTTAAAAAAAGCCTGTGATGGACCAATGAGTTGTTCTATTGATTTCTGATTATTTATTTTTTAATGAAAATAATGTTTCATAAAAGTATTCCATTTTATTTGTAAATAAAGAATAAAACATACAGAATAGTTTGTGTTTATTTGAACTTTTCACCAGTTGTATTATAACAATAATTCTTCCAGTATTAGTACATAATGTATCCATATCTAACAAGCACCAGAGGCCTCATTATACAGTGCTGCATGTCAGCAATGGGTTTGGGTTATGTTCTTCAATGTATTGGGTGAAAGAGAGCAACAATGGTGAAGAATCAATCAACTTTAAATGGTGGAAACATTTTAACATATTTTTGATAATAAGAGATCGTATATCTTATATTATTTTATTCAGATTTTGTTAAGCTGTTAAAACTGCAACAGCCTCTTTACACATCCTGGGTTAATGTAGACCATATAGTCCAGGCCTGGCCAACCTATGGCTCTCCAGGTGTTGCAAAACTACGAGTTCCAGCATGCTTTAACTGCTTAGGCATAGCCGATACATGACAAAGCATGCTGGGAGTCGTTGTTTCACAACCTCTGGCGAGCCACAGGTTGGCCAGGCCTGATATAGTCCTCTGTTTGATTTCTTGTCTTGAACAATCTGCAGACATTAATGAATTGCTTCTAATTATCTCATACAGAATTTTTATGACATCCAATATCGGCTTTATTGAAAAACAAAACCTTTAAACTGACCATACACATGTTTTCACTTATGTTATGGACCTATAAATGTCATTCTATAACTAAAAGGAGGTCTGCATGCAAACAAACCCCCACGTGCTACAGCCAGACAATGATGTGGAGACCTCTAAATAAGTTCCATTCTGTCCAATGCACTGAGCTGCTTCTCTTCAATGCAGACTACCGGAAGCTGTGCTTATATAAACACATTTCTTACTACTGAATACCCTGTTCTCTTTTACAGGTCTCTAAAAATTAATACTAGATATAAAATAGTAAGCGCTTAGAGTGTATAGACAAAAAATTAATTTATTAAATTAACAAATATATACATAAAAATATATATATATATCTCAATTGCTAGATCGAGATAACCCAGTAGAAATAATGTAGTTATACTATAAGTAACATAATCAATGTTGTAAACAGATTACAGAGCGGATTCAAACATAAAAAGTCACTCAAAGAAGGTCTTGAAATAAAAAAGAACTAGACCTTACACTGTAACAAAATCTAGTCAGAAGGCTAATTGGTACCAAGCAGTTGTTATAGTAAATAGTGGTGGGCGTCCCCGACAATTTAAATGTTGCAAGGCTTGTAGAGTAGATACAAATTAACTGTAGATTGCCATAGAAAGTAACGTAGTTTTGACACAGTAGCTGTAGAAATAGTATGAGTGTGTATAGGTGGATATGGCAGTAGTTGGGATCCAGAGATACAAATCACGGTATGGTGGGGCACAGAGCACGATCACACATTCACCCCAAGTAGAAATAAATGCAGGGCCGATGGAGTCTGCAAGCACCGCAGCTTACCCCTTCTCCCGCGGCCGCAGCTCAGTTATTTAGTATTTTTTCTTGTTTAGAGGGGATCTCTCACCCCTATAGTGAGCTTGCTAAAGTGTATTTGGGACCTCATAGAGGGTTTCACTATACACAGCGCCCTTACGCTATTTATTTACTCTAAAAATTAAACTTATTGAACAAAACTGTCCTTAAAATAACTCAAATTCTGTGCTTCCAAACCATACAACAATGGATATTCCATTCTATGTAGATGACATTAAACATCACCTTTAGAACATTAACAAAAATGCTGAAAACTACAACATAACAATGAAAGGGAAACACTAGGATTAAATTGTAGCCATTTATGTACAGTTTCAAAGAGGAAGACTTATGTAACTAAAATATATTCCAAAATGCTGAATTATATTGAGCTTAGTAAATGCTATTAAAATAAATCTATAGAATTAGTCATTTATCCACTCAAATGCAGAGCCATCAAGCCTTCATCATGAAGTGACATTAATTAGCTCAATACCACCGACCCACATCATCCCATAACATTATTTCCTACACCTTGCTTTAATTATGTTTTCACGTTATTATAAATCATGATGGTATTCATTTTACATAACACCAGCTTACAATTGCCTTTCAGTGCACTAACTTAAACATTTCATTGTATATTATATGGATATGAACAGCAAGCATATAATGGGCCAGATCCTGAGCGTACGTAAAATCGCCAATTTGTATTACTGCGCATGCACGCAGCAGCTGTTACGCAACGTAACTCTGATTGTACGTAACTTCAGCGTAAATACAAGCGAAAGGGCGTGTCTTCCATACGACACCAGGAAATACGCATTGTAGGCAGAGAGAGGCATTTAAATCGTACAGTGTGGGCCGGGTTAGGCCGTTACATACGTCAGTACTTACGCTTTGAAAAGTCAAGGTAGGGTTTGGCAAACGTAAATCGAGTAAACTACGTACGAAGGAAGTGCATAGTAGTTACGATGGCGTAAATACGCTACGACAACGAACAGAAAAACAACTTAGGTCTGGATCTACCCCAGTGTCACAAATGACAAATCTCTCATGCTCAGTTTGAAATGTACATTGTTCTGTTACAGTAGGGATGGGCACAGATGATTGGCTGATTTAGAGTTGGGAGCAAAAGCCATTAATGGAGCAATTTAGCATCTTGCTGCTCTGAGTGGGGGAGACTTACCCTAGCTTGACTCTAAATTGCATTGTAAAAATAAAGCTGTTCAGTACATGTGCCTTATGTAACAGCAACAAATCCGCTTCTATTTCCTAGAATGCCTTAGAAGAATTGTGGTTCAGACTATAATTTATCTGTGAAATCTTCATGAATTACACCCATATATCATTAAACTTGGCTAGTGTGATAAAAGAAAAAGTAGTGCTTCAGTAGCAAAGATGGTCGATAAGTTGTTTTCCTCCTATTTATCTATAGCGTAACTCTGAATTCCTACAAGAATCCCAATATTGCTTAAAATTATGCATCTAGATCTATACACAAAGGCAGCTTTCCTTTAAGTTATAAATGGAGATACCAACATGTGAACATAATACTTACTAACATGCAATAGCTTCCCTCCCACAACAAAAGGTGCACAAAGAACCCTCAGACCTTAATCTGCCAGTCCAAAATTCTAACCAATAGGAATTACACAGCAGTGAACGGGCGATTGTAATTAACTGTGAATGAGAAGACATGGAAAGGTTGAAGTCAGTTTGCAGTGGTCGCCCTTGATATCCAAGAAAGGAACTTGTGGAGTCCTTAAACCCTCTATGGCCAAAGCTAAGTCGCTGATGAATTAGAATGTGTGATGTTTTAGGAGGATGTTGTGGTACACAGCACATGCCCTGGAAATAAAAGTAATTTGTTCCCATTTGTTTGATTGGCTTTTGTAAAATCACTGGCTGGTTATGTTGGTTTTAGATGGCAAATGTATAAGAATGTCATGCGGTGAGTCACAGAGATTTTTTTTAGGTGTGTTTATTGTGATTGTTTAATTATACCCAAAATAACTAAAATCTATTGCAAACCATAAGCAAGGAATGATCACACACTTAGAAGGGTGACCCACAACATCTGGTTTACCTGCTATTAATCAAAGGAAAAAAATACAAAATGTTCCAATAATACTGTAAAATTCTTCTAAAATTTGGATGGATTCATAAGTTTGATAATCTTTCATGTGGGGCCATATCCCAAAAGGTTTGTGTTATGGGATTTGATGGTCTCCTATGAGAATCTATATGGTACAATTAAAGAGTGGATGTGAATGTATGCTAAGGTATAACAGGAAAACCAGAGAAACTAAAAAGTATTGAGGGTGCAATGGTTAGGGGGTTGTTAGAAAAGATGGCTCCTGCGACCAAACAGCGTAATGGCAGCAGGTAAGTTTTCTTAACCCTAACCATCCCCTTTCCGCAACCCAACCCCAACACTCCTCGCTCCGTAGCTTAACCATAACCTAACCCTCCTCTCTCCACATCCTAATCCTAACCATCCATGTTCCACAGCCTAACCTTAACCCTCCAGTCTTTGCAGCCTAACTCTAACCCTCCCCTAACCATTGTTGTCCAGCAGCCTAAGCCTTCCTGCCCTGCTCTCTAACCCGAAGCAGAATGGGAACCTTAGAGAAAAAGATTCTTAGTGGGTCATTCACTTAGAAGAACCACTATCAAAAATACCACACTAAAAATATATATGCTTTATTGTTATCAATTTTAAATACTTATAGCAGCGAAAAATGAGTTTAAAATGACATACAAGGGGAGTATACACACAACAAAGTGCTTAAAAATAGACAGCTGGGTCCGTTAGTACATGATATGGATAATGAATATGACAAACATAAGGTCTCATCACATACCATGCAAAATTTGTGGCATTCACAATAATGTCAGGTCATATGCAAATGCAAGCAGTGAGCCAAATCTCTATCCCTATTCCACTAAGAATCTTTCTCTCTAATGCAGTAACTTTAGCCACAAGTAGCACCCCCAGAATAATTAATGTACTAATGCATTAAGAGGTTATTCCAGAGACTGGTGCAGATTCCCTTTTCCCTTTAGAATGGGAACCCTGTTCCAAAAGGGGTCATTCGATATGGTTCCCATTCCAGAAGATAGATTTTCAGTATTAAAATGCAGTCGGCAATGGTGCAGCTGGAATAAGCTTTTGAATGCATTATTCTTGAAAACTGGCATCGTACCAACAACTGCATCCCATTGGTCGAGGAGGAGCAACAGAATCAGTAAATTAAAGGGTTCTGAGTCTTTGTAATCCCATAATAGCAGAATAGGCATGGAATAAATGGAAAGAAACATGGTATCCATGCTTCATTATACATGGAGTCTATATCATGGATGCAGTAAGTAAGATAGACAGATAGATAACCTAGAATGATGATACAGACAAACATCATAAATCCAATTTCAAAGAGTTTAATGTGCAAATCCGCAAGTCAGAATAACCTCTAATGCTATTAAGCTTTCTTTTTTTTATAAATCTGAAAGTTCACATTTGTTGAGGAGAAACTGTATGTCCAACAAGAATTGAATGTTCATTAGAATATGTTCAGATCAATGTAGGGTCTGGAATGGTTTACGCCTGTACTGTAAATATTGTACTGTACCGAAGATTTCTTATTTTAGCATTATTCCTGGATGAGACAAAATATTCCCTGACAATATACAGAGGGTTCTTATTAATGTAAATAATTTCATTTTTATAGTCTGTAACATTGCTGTGTTTACCTTAATAATATTATATCTCATCTAAACAAGTAAAATGTAAGCATTTGTGTTATAAAAATTATTGGATGCAAACTATTTGTACTCAGCCCTGTAACACAGATTTTACCAGACAATTTTTGCTGGTAGGTAAATATTTATTTATTTATTTTTAAATCCTTCACAGTAGCCGCAGCCAAGAAGAGCTTACTACCAAAAATAATTTAGAAGCAACCTCTCTCTTTATGTTGCGATTGACAATAAAATATTTTTCTACATTTTGAAAAATGCCATGATTTGTATTAGTGGAAGAAGAGAAAAACACTTGGGGCCAGATTTACTAAGCTGCGGGTTTGGAAAAGTGGAGCTGTTGCCCATAGCAACCAATCCGATTTTAGCTGATATTCTCAAGTATGTAATAGGAAAGTGAGAGCTAGAATCTGATTGGTTACTATAGGTAACATCTCCACTTTTCCAAACCCGCAGCTTAGTAAATCTGGCCCCTGGGCTAGATTTACTAAACTGCAGAAAAGGAAAAGTGGAGATGTTGCCTATAGCAACCAATCAAATTCTATCCGACATTCTCTTGCATTTAATAGGAAAGTGAAAGCTAGAATCTCTTTGGTTGCTATGGGCAACATCTGCACATTTACTTTTCCACAGTTTAGTAAATCATAGCTTCCATAAAATATCATATCATAAATCTCTTTAAACAAGAAACGTTAGATTATTACCTGGTAATCTGGTTTCCTGGACTCCTCCATGGCAGCACTTAGATCCCCCCCGTTATTGTTTTTTGTTTGTTGTACCATAATTGTGAGTTCATTTGTAGAGCTTTGTAAGTAAAGGAAGACACAGGGGGACGGAGGAGGAGGTCCTATATAGCGTGTCTTCTAATTTCCTGTGGGCTCCAAGGAGAGAGGGATATTAACCCATGTCTAACTGCTGCCATGGGGAGGAGGAGGAAAACAGTATTTTCTTGCCACCAACTCATGCATCAGTTTGAAGAACTCTTTTACTGTAGAAAACCTCTTTCCTTTATCAACTTCTCAGTCCGTGCTACATACATATGTCCTGACACACTCTGTGCTTCTGTCATTATTTATTTAATGTCCCTAAAGATTGTTTTAATTTCCACACCCACTTAGAACAACCTACACATAAACAAGTAGAAGATGAAGAACAATATGGCAAAGACTCATTGGGTTATTCCAAGTCCCTCTTTTTCCTCAGTGCTAGGTATAAATATCCAGAGATTTATTACCAGCGTGTCTTGCCATTTGTGTGTTAAGCACAGGGGTCCGGATTCACAGTTACGTAGTTTTCGTCTTACATACGTTGTTTTAAGAATTGAGCTACTACGCATACGTCGCAGCTTATTTACGCTATCTACGTACCATTTCTACGTAAATATGAATCCGGACCATGATTTTCAAGCAAACCATTCTAATTATAGTGTCCTAAAAACTCAAGTGTGCTCATGAAGAGTTCATCTAACTACAAAATGGCCGCCTTCACTGTATAGATGACAAGTAAACAATTAGCAGGAAATAAGAGGCTGTAGTATAAACCAGACCACCAAATCATACCACAGAGTATACCCGGGATGGATAAAACATCTCTACAACAGCTTAAAATGATGTTTACAAGCTAATAGTACTTGATAAACAGTGGCAGTCTCAGTCTCAGTAAATGCCAAGCAATGTATTCCTTTATGTGGTATAGTAATGATAAAGCACAGAAAAAAGCAGATCTAAAACTCATCTCTGAGACACTACTAGTATTATGTTTGGGGTCATTAAGTCATTAAGAATCCAAGGACATTATAACTTTCTAAATACAGTCCTTCAATGATATACCCAAAGTTCCCCCAAATTTTTTATGTAGCATGATTATGATATAAGTATCCTTCATAACTACAAAAGATACTCTAATATGAGAATAGAATGCAGGGTGTATAAAGTTCTGTCTGTCACATGAACCTCATCATACCGAGTACTATGTGTTCTGGCGCAGTGCCTGAGTTACATGTGTGTGACAATGGAGCAGATTGCGTTTGATGAGACCTTGGACTGGACCCACCACACTTTCCCGGTAACACATGCTCAGTCGGTGTTTAGTGTTGAAGGTTTCTGACTGTCCAGCTGAAATGGAAAATAACCATAAGTTACTCTGGAAAAAGTCTTAAAAACTCTGTGGACCAGATTCAGAGATGGAAAATAAGAGAGGAAGTTTACTCCTGGGCTAAACCATGTTGAATTCAGGGGGAGTCAAGTTAATTGTTTTCTTTGCATGCAGGGATATATCTTTTGTTTATTGCCCATAGATACTGACCAGCTTTACTATCACACTGTTACTTAGACCTGGGCTGGGAAACATCACCTCTCAACTCTAATACTGTTTGCAACATATACAATATGACTTCCTTGCAATCAGGAGTAACTTTCCTATCTTATTTTCCATCTCTGAAGCTGGTCCTATGGGTGTAAGCAGACATTCAGTAGACTGACCTTAAAAATATACATAAGATCTAAACCGTCTAAGTCTCTTGAGTGTCATAAATGTTCCTCTGTTGTTCCACTAAAGGATCTGCTCCTGACATGATTGCGCAGCTGTTGTATTAGTTCAGGGTTCTGCTGCTGGATCTGTTGTGCAAATTGCTGGCCACTGTAAAGAGTGAGCATACTTTCATTATTAATCATCAAACACTTGTGATATACCATGAAAAGTGGAGGAGCCAACATACCTTTACAGGAAACAGGAACTAAACTGCAGCCTACAAAGGTAAACTATCTCAGAGAATAAAACAGTACTTAGATTTTATTTTGCTTCTACTACGCATTGTAAATAGCCGTAAAATACAATTTAAAAAAGCAGTACTATATAGTAGATAGTATTTTCCTGGATAGTGCATAGGCGTTAATAAACAACTATATCAGAAATTACATATCACAAATGTATTAGAATGCAATAAAATATAGAAATGTATTAGGAGTATTAAAATAAAGTTGGGTTATCCTCCCTTACACAGAACAATGTAAAATATATATATAAATATATAAAATATAATTGTGGAAATGGGGAAATTAAGTAAATTCTAATAACCCACATAGAATGAGGGATTTCTGAAATAGGGGCATCAGAAAGTTCCTTTTCGGATGTCCCTATTTCAAATACCCCTCCATTTTATAATTTTTTTTCAGAATGGGCGAGTATGCCGATCGGGATGCTCACCCATTCCTTTTCGGAAATACTGCCGCCGCGGGACCCGCACCACGGGAAAGGTGAGTAACCTCTCCAGGGTTAGGGTCAGGCTGCGGGAGAGGGAGGGTTAGGGTCAGGCTGCAGGGGAGGGAGGGTTAGGGTCAGGCTGCGGAAGATGGCGGGTAAGGGGCAGGCTAGTGAGAAGGGAGTGTTAGGGGCAGGCTGCAGGGAATGTAGGGTTAGGGTAATGGAAAGGGAGGGTTAGGGTTAGAATTAGGGGAAGGGTTGGGGTAGTGTTTAGGCTTACCTTTCGGAGCACCATGTTCGGTGCTCCGTGGATCGATTGCTATGCTAGTTCGGAACTGGCTATTGAAATTGGGCTGTTGTTGGACCAGATACAGAAAATGCCCCCCCCCCCCCTTTTTTTTTTTTTATTTG
>WWET01000492.1:186579-198126 GCA_011038615.1 Limnodynastes dumerilii
ATAACAGTGCATGCGCAAGCAACACATCTCCAGGAGGGATCTCTATACTCTGGATAGAGAGTCCTGTCCTGGGATCATTTGCGGGGGCAGGATGGGAAGTGGACGGTGCTTCCCAGTGCTTGAGGTTCATTAGGTTCTTCTGCTCTGAGATTGACGCAAAAGCAACAATTACCAACGTTAGCGCCTCATATACTTACGCTTGTATCAGACTTGAAAGATCTGTTAACCCTCCAACTCCTGCTGCTGGGCCCCCTCCGGCATTTGCCATCATACCAGACATCCTGCAATGAAGTCAATATAGTTACTTACTTTAAATCATTGTAATGTACAGACTGTCACTACCTGTAAAATACTATTATAGGAGTCTTCAGCCAGAATATTTAACATGACCTCATATGTATGCATTTGACCATTTGAATACTCTGTAATAATAGTCTGTAGGAAGATTCATTACTGTCAGCATGACTGTGGTCTGTTGGTGCAGCCAGGTGGCATGCTGCAACATCAGGACAATTACCCTGTACCTGTCACAGTGTCACAGTACATTCTGTGCTGTATATTTGTGTGCAGCATAAATAAAACTTTGAATGAAGAACTCAAATGGAAGAATTTAAGAGTTCCAATAATACATCACTGCTTCTACATTATTATAGGGTAAGGAGAAAGTGTAACTCACAGCTGTTGTACTTGTGGGTCCTGCATTAAGCTGGCTGCCTAGGAGACATATAGAAATAAAAAGCAATCCGTAAGAACAATCACAACCACCATGGCCAAACAACAATGCCAATCATTATACCTTACTGAAACAAGTGTAACTAATGCCATGTTCACACTGCCGCCCCGGCAATATCCCGGGATTTTTAAACCCGGGTTATTTTCAGGGCACACATCAGCCCAGCTCCTGAGACCCCCGTTCACACTGCTGCTTAGACACAGGAAATTCCCGGGTCAGGCCCGTTCACACTGAACACACTGCCCTGGCAGACCGTGCTTACGCAATCTACGTACAGAAATAGTATGTAGATAGCGTAAATATGCTACTATGCATGCGTAGTAGCTCAAGATGAAAACTACATAACTGTGAATCCGGACCGGAGTGTCTACAAAATGTTTGTTTTTAACCAAAGGTTTAATTTATTTTCCCCACCAGATAAAATATTTAGGGCAAGTTAAATAAATCAACATCCTTAGTAATGATTATAATAGTAGGGAATGGGCTGTAGGATTTGTTATGAGCATAGTAACTCTCCATTTGCTTTCCTATATGCAGGACATGGAGAGATCTGTTGGGGAAATGATACCCCTTTCCCCATGCGCTGTCCATACTGCTCTACCCCAATTCCTGACTTAGACATTCATCTGATTTTCATCCTGCACATTAGTTACTAAGTAATCGGGACACTAGGGATCCATACTCCCGCATGCACGAAAAGTCTTCTCATCCGAACAAGAGAGAGTTGTTGAACTCCCCCTGTCACTCCCCTCTCTCGTTCCTAAATAGTGTGACTTACGATGCCATAAGGCAGCCTTAAGTCACACATTTGCGGATCAGTGGTCCGTCTGACCATTGATCTAGTCATAAGTTGGGGATACCTCCCTCACTGTACAATTTACATGCCCCCCACCTTGGCGTGTGGAGGTGAAACACAGCCCCTTCCCACGTAAATGCCATCATACAGAACTACAATACGCCCTCCAGTCTATTTAGCCCACTTACGCATCTTGTAAGTGGGCTATATTTATTAAATCTGGATCCGGTCCAAGGTCCTGATATTGGCGCCCCCACCTATCCTAGCAGGAGACCATTGTTTAGTGAGGTTAGCTGCATGAAAGATTAGAAGCTAGCACCCTATATTTTATATATGACATAAGATCAAATCATTGTATCCGAGTGTTCCTGGTATAAAAATTGGCCAGGCAGATAATCCATTTTTTTAAAAATTTTAATTCTTTATTTATTAAAATGACAGCATTTAATGCAAGCGAAATGTAGACTAAATTTCATTAACAAGAAATAAATCACAAGATAGACTGTAGAGGATTACCAGTGATCAAATGAAGGCATGGGTAAAAAAATGACGGCTAGGAGATTAGGGGGTAATATCTCCAGCAGTAAAAAGGACCTGATGGTCTAAAAAACTGACTCTACCAAAGTGTTACTGGTATATTGTCTTAAAACCAATGTGAAATTCATATGGGAGATGAAAGAAGAGGTAAAGGAGATAGAGAGTAGAATAAATAAGGAAGAAAAAAAAAGGGAAAAAAGGATGGGTTGAGGGAAGGAAGAGGTTGGGGAGAATGGAGACGGAGCTTCGTTTTAGTTCAGATAATCGCTCGTGTATGACCAGCGTAAATGCCATCTCTTGTTCAAATTATTTGTTTCTGCATATTAAAAATTACTATAACCTGAATAACTAGTGTTCTGTTCTGTACATAGGCCATTTAATATTGCTATTTCCATTCATAAAACATCTTGTCCTATACCTTCATACTCTTCTAAAAGATCTTACATGAACAATCCCCAAATCATTCCTAAATCAATATTAAGATTTATTTATAAGAAAAAGCAAGTTTTTTTTTTCATTTTTTTATTTGGGTATTGAAATGCGCTAGTGCTATGCATATCTGTAAGGACATCTTAAGTCATATGTTTACGATTACTGTAATTGAAGGTAGTTTACTAGGACCTATAGCCAGCAAAGCAATCTTTCTGAGCGAATATAAACAGGAGGCCTCTCACCATGCTCACATAGGCTGGGTTATTCATGAGGCTGGCCATATCAAACCCCCATCCGGCACTTGTCTGCAAAAAGGTAAAACACAAACAAAAATATTATAAACAGGAGGCAAAAATGTAAATAAAGGATAACTTAATATGAAAATATGGCATAAAATTCTGATATTATGCATATATTTATAGCTTGGCTCGTTCCTTCACAGAAGTCGAGATGATTTACATCACATACACACAAACACACATACAATGTCCCAACATATTGCTTTAACAGCCAGGAACATTGTATAGTGGATACACACTACCTGATAATCTGGGTAATGTCCCTGCCCCCCATTTTCCCTTCCCATAAATTGGCGCAGCAAAACTAACATTGTCATACACTTATCAATGATCGGGTCAATCAGCTGATTATTGTTGGACTGTCCCGATTATCATGTACTTCAGTTAGCTTTGCATATCCATATGATATAATGTAATCCCTACTTTAAATGCTAAGGATATTATAGATCACAAATGAGTAGAGTGACAGTATATAGACACAAGGCTGCACGATCTTATTATTTATTAATATTTATTAATACTGGACCAGATCCAGACTTCTAGACAGTAATACAGATGTCAGTAACAAGGAAATTAATTAAATACATGTATAATAAATGATACATTTCAATGCAATATAGACCCTGGATTTTAGGTTTAGGTATTCTTTGTGGAGGTGATGGGCAAACAGTAATATATAGTGGTGACTAAATAACAGAACAATATGAAGACAGCCACTAGGGGGCCAGTGTGTGCATAAATGGACATAACATTGTACAAGTAAGTCACAGGACTCACTTACCGGGCTGGGCATCTGTCTGACTTTCTGTTCTGCTATCTTCAAATAAGACTTGTAGGACTCATTTTCTGGATCTAGAGCCAAGGCTTTCTGATAGCTGCTGATTGCTTCGTTGTATTTATTCAATGCTGCCAGGGCTCGTCTGGACAGAAATAGCATCAACAAAATGGGATAAAATAGCGTCTGTATTTGAAAAGTAGAGACATCTTGAAAAATGATGGAGAAATATCAGCCAGAATCATGGGATTTGATTGGACAACTTGTTCATTATCTTTTGTTTAATGACTATTTTAAGCTGGCCACACACTTTACAATCTCCCTGGCTCTTAACACAATGCACTGACCGCATATAATGACCACAAGCTATGGGGCTGATCACATGTAAACAACAAGCATGGCGCACTGTATACATGCGGGGGGGGAATCCTGAGCTGCCTGCATGCGAGCCAATGGCACAAGCAGCGGATACTTTGTATGTCTATGTAAGTACGATAAGTACATACACAAATCTGCCAAGCCTAATGCAGCTGTGCAACCGTAGACATTGTATAAGACGAGAGTAGTACACTGGATTGTATACTGGAAAAACGTTATGAATAAACTTCTAAAAACAAACACAACCAATCTAGGCGCTAGGAAACAAATCCCTCACTTCAAGTAACTGCAGCTGGTCAAGGAGTTTGTGAGGCCCCTTAAAGAGTTATAGATAAGATTAGACAGAATATGACCAGCGCTGTAGTTAGCGGGGAAAGATATATGTATAGGTAGAAAATATAATAAAATAAAATAAAATAAAAACACTCAATGTTATTGTCCTTATATCAATTGAACATTGAACATTGAACATTATATCAAGGACAATATCAGAGAAAAAAAGCAATTGCTTTTTTCCTCTGATGAAATTCCCTAGTGGAACGAAACGCGTAAGGACGGCAGCAGAAGTCGGGTGTCACTAACTGCACTTTAGCACACGAACACTTTGACCGTGATCCGAAGCAACGTCAATTGTTTTAACCCCTATTGTGAGTACTCACCTAGAACCTCCGGAGCGCGCACGAAAATCAACGGGGCTTGTTTACGTTTTCCACCTAACATCCTACAGTCCAGAAACCACGTCGGCAGCAAGTGCGTCGTGAGACCCCCGGATCTAGCGGTGTGGACACCCGCTCGACGGGGTTGACTCGGACGGTAATACAGGCCATTATCTAACCTCTGAGACCAACGGCTGGCTGGGTGAGACCCTTTCCTAATACAAAGAGTCACAAAGTTCTAAAGATGGCAATTAGCGATAAGATGTTGTTCTGAGGTTGATCAAGCCTCTAACTACCGCTGAGGATAATAAACTTTGTGCTTCCAAAGACCATGTTTCCTCTATTCAAAGCAATAAATAAATTGTAGCAAATGTATTTGATACATTATATCCATATTCACAGTAATAAAGAAAGATCTCACACAGCCAGCCGTTGGTCTCAGATATTAAATAATGGCCCGTATTACCGTCCGAGTCAACCCCGTCAAGCGGGTGTCCACACCGCTAGATCCGGAGGTCTCAGGACGCAGTTGCTGCCGACGTAGTTTTCGAACTGTAAGATGTCGTGTGGAAAATGTAAACAAGCCCCATTGATTTTCGTGCGCGCCAGCACCGAAGGTTTTCAGGTGAGGTGTTAGCCAGTGGGTCCCTCAGGTTCACCTATGTAGTGCAGGTCCCACCAGAGCAGCCCCTTCGTACTCTCTCTCCACTCACTGATTTCAGGGCTTCCAGCAAGCCAAGGATGCTGCAGTGAACAGCAGGACGCCGGAGAAAGTAGTAAGACTGGAACCTGAGACACAGGAGTGCAGGAATATAGAGCAGAACACCTAGAACTAAGGACTGGAGACCCGACCAGGAACCAATATCTTAATATTTGACACCTGCGCAATACTCCAGCAGCAATTTCAAAACGTAACAGCAGAGAGTTCACAGAGCTTCAGCCCTCTGGACGTAGACATGACCTGTAGCAGATGCAGATGTTGTGACGCAAACAGGGCTCATTTCCACCCGCGTTCAGTTCTAGATCAGGTGCGCTTGCTTTGACGCTTCCCTTACTGCGCTTGACTGTGTGCCTTAATCTCTTCCACCCCACAACCTTCAGATCGCAAGTGGCGGAAACTTGAGTTGCACTCGGGTCTGAATCAAGTGTGATTATGGGCGCCTTGTTTCTATGCATGCAACATGCGATGCAAAATCACATCAAGATGCGCCACACAAGCTGGTGTAAACTCACCTCTGGATTAGTCCCTATACAATCTCCCCTACTGCCAACACAACGTATCGATCGCCAGAGACCTTATACAGGGTCTACTAACTGGCCAGTAATCAGGGCTATCTCCCACCTGCCCATGAAATAGGATTGCTGTTCTGTTATTTGTCGCGATCAGCTGACAAATCTGATCTGCCCGAATATTAAGCTGATGAAAACACACTAGGAATGTCTGAATAATTTCCTCCTGACAAGAAATTAAGAGTAAGCACCAGATCCAATGATAAATGACTTTTCTACTATTGTAGGATTTAAGTCAGATAAATGACACTGCATGCAAAGGAAGCTTGTTTGTTGTTAATCAACTAGTTTTATGATATATGGGACTAATTTTGATACATGGGATACCTTATAAACATTCAGAGCCAGATTTACTAAGCTGCAGGTTTGGAAAAGTGGAGATGTTGCCCATAGCAACCAATCAGATGCTAGAACTCATTTAACTATTGCATACTAGAGAATGTCAGCTAGAATCTGATTGGTTGCTATGGGTAACATCTCCACTTTTCCAAACCCACAGCTTAGTAAATTTGGCCCTCAGAGTAGTAAGTAAGTAGTGAAGCCTGAAGGTAACTTAGCTGACTTATGTGTTCAGAACCCTGCCTTAACTTTTCCTTGTGTATCTCTGGTCGCACGTAATGTTTTGTCGCACACAAGTGCCTGATCCAGCCCATACTGTGCAATTTAAATGCCTCCCTCTGCCCACAATGCGTATTTTCGGCTTGCGTAGCGCTGTCACACCCTATCATATGGACTTGCGTACATTACGTAACTGTTACATATGATCAAAGTTAGGATTTCCACATACCGCGTGCGTAAATTAACTGTTGTTATTAAGTCTGGATGAGGCCCTTAATACATAATGTATAGCAGTGGTTCCCAAATTGTGCACCAAGAAAATGCAGAGGTGGTGTCATATCTGTGTTACCAAAGGTCACTCAGTGTCATTACCTAGTAAGTCAATGAGAGACAAGGAGGTGGAGGAGCCTCCAGAAGAAACAAGAGCAGAGACAGGAAAAAGTTAAAAATTAGAACTACTGGGACCAGCTGTGGAGAGACAGAGGAGGGGTAACATCCGAGGATACTAAAAGAGCTTAGAGGGGTACTGACTAAACCACTAAAAAACCATTGAATTATTCAATCAGTCATTAATAACTGGAGTGATACCAGAGGACTGGAAAATAGCAAATGTCGTCCCTCTGCATAACAGTGGAAGTAGGGAAGAAGCATCAAACTACCGACCAGTGAGTCTAACATCAGTAGTAGGGAAATTGATGGAAACACTATTAAAGGAACAAATTGTACAGTATCTTAACTCCAGTAACTTACAGGATCCCAAGCAGCATGGATTCACTTTTACGTTTCATTTTCGAATGTCCCTTTTTCTGAAGCTTACACTTTTAGAATTTTTTTTTTATGAATGGGTGAGTATACCGTTCAGCATAATCACCCATTCACTTTTGGAAAGAACAGATCACCCCGCCAGGGACCTAGGGGACAGATGAGTAAAGTCTTTCTGCAGTGTTAGGGTCAGGCTGCAGGGGAGGGAGGGTTTGAGTCAGGCTGCAGGGGAGGGAGGGTTTGGGTCAGACTGCGGGAGATGGTGGGTTAGGGTCAGGCTGCAAGTTAGGGAGGGTTATGGTCAGGGTCAGGCTGCCAGGAAGGAGGGTTAGGGTTAGGGTAGTGAGCTGTCCTGTAGTATAAGTCCCTTGTAGGGAGTGTAAAGAAAGTGCATGAGATGTTACAGGACATGGTCAGCAGGTAATGGGCTAGAACAGGCTGAACACAAGTCCCCTCTTACCCCATTCTTCCATATGCTTTACTGTACTTTGCGTCAATGGATATTGCTTTCTCACAATCTGCTATTGCAGCACCATGGTGGCCTAGCTGACTTCGTGCAGCAGCCCTGCAAAATAAGAAACACATTAAGCCATAGACCTATTTCAATAAGCAGAACAAGATACAACATAAAAATCCCAGGTAATAAGCATGCATGTACGGACGAGAAAATAATGGCAAGGACGCAGGGTGTGTCTCTCAGGGCAAAAAGACAAGAAATTAGTATTGTTATTTTAAGGTCATTCGGTCAGTACCCTACAGGGGAGGCGCTGGGCATCATAGAAAGATTTAGTGGGGCTGATCCTAATATCAACTGGACCCCCTCTCATGTGTGAACACTTGGCATATGGCATGCTGGTCACCAAAACCTACAGACGGGAGTTGGATTTTATGACAGGACCAGGGTAGCACAGATTATGGAACATGCCGGCCTTACACAGGCAAGAGTAGGCAGCTGCCTAGTACACCAGGCCTTGGGGAACATAGGGGCACAGGAACATTGTTACGGGATGCAGCTGCCAGTTCATTAACCTCATTGCGGCTGTATCAGTGCCCGAATTGTGCATATTATGTTTCCAATAGCGAAATGTGCTGCAGCAGGCAGACAGCGGGTGTCTTAGAGGCAGCCTAAGCCCTTCACTGCACCGGTGTCTAGATTTCAGGGACATCAACGAGGGGGTTGGGTGGTCGGGATGGCGGCCCAAACTTTGCCTAGGGTTCCCAGAAACCTCGGAATGCAACAGAGTATGAAACTGAACCATCAAAGGTCTTTCTGTCCAGTGCCCTGTCCTGAGTTCTACAACATGTGAATAAAGTGACCAGAATGGACCAAGCGTCTGATAGGATCTTCTAAGTTGTACAATGTGACGACAGTGGCGTTACTGTGTTCGCATGTGGCAAGGACTTTGTATCGCAATGAGCAGTATAGACATGGAATTGTAGCACGTACTGATCCACACTTCCAACCTGCTGCCAATTTGGGAATCATAACGTAAGTCTGTGAGAGTGAGGAGAGTTTCTACCCAAGTTCTAACAAAGATGCGTCGAACCAACGGAGATCCACAATTGGATCGCCACTGGTGCTGTATTCGGATGTTAGGATCCGGTTCCGAGTGCTTTGGTGATGCATTATGCTTAGAGTTCTGCAAGCTCTTAGAACATTACTATTGCTTGTACCAATATTTACTACCTGTCTGTATGGATTGGGCACAGTATATAAGATGTGTTGGAGGAACACTACCTGTTGCAATAATACACAGCATTGTTGGGATCCATCTCCACAGCCTGAGAGTAACACTCCACCGCAGCTTCATAATTCTGTTCCTTCATGTAATTATTACCTACAATAATGACGCTCATTAGTTTACATGGATTTATGGACTGATGCTTACATGCTGTGCTATATTGTTCTCAGTCTGGATTACATAATGATAACACACATTGGGCTGGATCCAGATTTAAGAAGGAGCTTGTAATTAAGAGAGGAAGGTTACTCCTGGGCAAAACCATGTTGATTGCAGGGGGAGTCAAGGTAATTGTATTCTTTGCATGCAGGGATATACCTTTGAATTGCTTACTGCACACAGATACTGACCAGCTTTACTATCAGACTGTTATTTAGACTTGGGATAGGAAACATCATCTCTCAACTCTAATACTGTTTGCAACAGATGAAATATGACTCCCCTGAAATCAACATGGTTTAGCCAAAGGAGTAACTTTCCTAAAATTACTTAAATTTCAAGCTCCTTCTTAAGTCTGGATCCAGCCCAATGCTTTTTATTAAAGAGCTAATAGGTATAAGGAGAATGTAAGAATGGAACGTCCGTAGCGGTAGCAGAATTTTGTTAGCGGACCATTGAGCGATCCGAAAGTCCATACGTGAGAAAGTAGACCACTCCCCTTGCACATTTAGACATCCGTAACCCAGGAACCTACTTTAAATATTATACACCAGCCCCATGGAAAATGGGGTTGGTGCGTAATTAGGTAAAGGCGTAACAAAGCCCTTACTGTAGATTAAACCCCCACACACAATGCCATGGTGCCATTGCAGAAGCCTGGATCATGAGGATCCAGATCCATGCCAGAAACTTGCTCCATCTGAACCATTCACTGAAATGTATTGTAAACTATTACTCAAATGTCAGAGCAGAGTTCAGCGGATCCATAAACAAGCAAAGTAGCTTTATTAGAAGTACATTTAATAACTATTGATATAGCAATAACGCAGGAATATCATATTCAATACTGGCAGCAAATCAAAAACCAACCATAATCCATTCAACATTGTTTGACTCCCTGTGTGGCTGTACTGACATCGCATTTCATGCATTTACTGTAAAATAAACTTTAAGATTGCATGAAGGGGAAGCATTCAATATGCACCAGTACACTAATCCTATGAATACATCAAATAAGCACACTTTCAGTGCTTAGGTTGTTAAAAATGCTTATAAAACCCTTACCAGAAATGTCTTGGTCACGATTCATTATACTGGTTGACTATTCCTTTAACCAAAATACTTGCCACCAAAAGTGTATGGGATTTTGGAATATTTGCACTTACATTATAAGATATCTTGGAGATAGGACCAAAACTTAAACATGAAATTCAGTTATGTTTCATATGCACATTATACAATATTTTTAATAGCTGTGTGCATGTCAAAGTTTGTGTACACTGAACAATAAGGGATACACAATCTGCACTCTTAGGACCCGATTCACAGATAAGAGTGAGTTAGGTCCAGGCAGATCCGCACCTAACTCACTCTTCCAGCCCCCAACCCGCCCCCGTATTTAGGTACCTTATCTATCCATGCAATGTCCATACGGACATTGCACCTCCACGCCTCCCTCCTGCCCTCCCCAGCTAATCTAAATACCCCCCCACCCTCTCACTTCTGCCTAAAAACACACCGAGGCGGCATAACGCCGCCTCTATGGATGGAAAACTCTGCGTGCGGTCTTTAAAGACTGCACCTACGCTATCTACGTACCGATCTGGTACACAGATAGCGTGAATGACCTACTACGAATGCGCAGTAGGTCATTTTGGCCAAATATGCACTTAAGAAGCAGAAGCTTCTTAAGTGTGAATCAGGCCCTTAGATACTAGGGGCCTGATCCAGATGTAAGAAGTGGATCGTGAATGTATGGAGGGCTTCCATGTATTCAGCCGCTACTAAGTTCCATATGTATGTACGGAATTCTGTACACGTAACCCTACATTATATTGTCTGTATGTAAGAGTATATGTGTGGACAGAATAATCGTATGGAAGGCCAGTACAACAGTTTAATATTCAGCCTATTAGTTTGCTAGGAGCCAGTGACATCACAAGTCTGACTCAATGCTGGACATGTCAACTATTCTAAGGGGGAAGCTCAATATATAGGACGCAGGTACCTTCATCCTTTAACTGTTCAGCTTTCTCCATATCGGCTGGTGACAACGAAGGAGATTTTACTGGTGTCAGCTCTTCTTTCTGTAGAGAACACATTGTAATTATTAACTGCTACAACTAAATGCATAACCTGCAGAAAAACATCTGATAGTCCTGATTACTGGAAATGTGGAATCCAGTTATATTATTAGGCAGCTTATGGTGTGCTTTAGTCACTTATTGTACAGGCAAAGAGAACAGATAAGGGACCGGATTCACAACACCGTTTTTTTTTACTTACGTGCCTATTTCTAAGTTCAGTGCGAATGCGCACATGTAGCGAATAATGAAGCGCTACGTAGATAGCGTAAAATTATTTACTATGCGTCCGCATTAGCACTACACTTTGAAATAGTCACGTAAGTAAAAAAAAAAAACGATGTGG
>WWET01000492.1:198591-220265 GCA_011038615.1 Limnodynastes dumerilii
GTGGAGGGGGGGGGGGTTAGGGTTAGAAATAGGGGAAGGGTTGGGGTAGTTTTTTGCCTTACCTTTCGGAGCACCGAAAGTACGGTGCTACGAGGATCGATTGCTATGCCTCATCGAGACCCACACCCAAAATAAGAGTATTTATATCAGTTTCATATCCTATAACACACTGCATGGGACCACATATCTGGAATGGGACCGAGACATCTAAATATTCACATTTATACTGCTGGTACAACCAAATAAACAGTTTACAAATGTGCTCACTGTTCTCTGGTGAATAAATACACAAATGTGATCCTTCTAGATGTATGGATTTGTGCCTACGTGACCCCTGATTTAAGCACTAATGAGCTGAAACAGTACAAAATGTGTAAAATGAGAAAGGACAAATCCTATTGTGTGGAGATGGAAAAAACATAATTATGAAGTGGATATAACCCAGGTGTTACGGCTGACATGGGGAGGAGGAGGAAAACATAATTATGAAGCAATGTTACATGCCATATATATCAACAAGAACATCCTAAAGCAAGGACTTCTGTTGAATAATATGCTTCCATGTCTGGAGACATTTATAATGGAAAAGGTTTGTGTGGAAGGGATTTTTCTGACATAAGAAGTTGGACTGAATCTAGTCACACACTGTGCAATGTTCCTGGTGACTGACATAACACTACAATTGCCAGGCCATCATATAGTGACCATTCACTGGCTTATATGCGGTCTTTTAGACCGCATATACGCAATCTACGTATCGAAACAATACGCAGATTACGTACAATAGCTACTATGCATGCGCAGTAGCTATTGTTCATTGAATTACATCCGTCTATGGAAGACGAACGTAGTTCTGGATCCGGCCCTATGTTTGTAAGTACAACCATCATTCAATAAGGGTTAGTTTCTTAATGGTGAAGAGCCTATCCACATATACCTTTTATTTCTTTGCCACAAGTTAGACAAATAACAGGTCCGATCTCTTGCTATGGTTCAGTGTAAATGTCTACTGTAGAATAAAACCCACACTTGCCTATCTTCCTGGCTTGTCACTGTAAGGTTTGTTAGACCATAGCACAGCGGGAGCAGGGTCACCATGACATTGGCATACAAAAAACTTAAAACTGGCTAACTCAGGATTGCAAAAAGCTATTACATGCACAATATCACACTGGGAGCTGGAGGACATCAATCTTACAGCAACACCCTACATATTCGCCTAACTTTGGTTTATCAGTCAGCAGACACACGGCAAAAGGGAACATTCGGTGAAAATACATGGGGCCAACTGACATGTAACACAACCTTGTTAGCAGAAAATCAAGACTAAGGGACAGGGGGCCAGATTCACACTTAAGCAGTCGCTTCTTAGGCGCGTATCTTTAGTAAAGGACTTACTGCGCATGTGTAGTAGGTCCTTTACGCAATCTACGTACCAGTTTGGTACGTAGATCGCCTCCGGGCGGTCATTAAAGACCATTTTAGGTTAAAGAGCATTTTAGGTAAAAAGAGGCAGCGTATTGCCGCCTCGGGGAGGGATTAGGTAGAAGTGGGAGAGGGGAGGCGGGTAGCGGCAAAGTCTGTGCGGACATTGCACGGATGGTTAAGGTAGCCCTATGGCACTCGTAAGTTCCATAAGGTACCTAAAAAGGGGGGGCGGGATGGGGGCAGGACGGGTGAGTTAGGTGCGGGTCTGCCGTATCTGTGAATCCGGTCCAGGCAGAGGAAGTGGTGGTACTAGGGCATAGGACCATGATCACCTTAGTATCACTATATACTTACAGTAGGGTCCAGGAATCGTACATTTTATCCACACACAGAGGTGTAGGGGAAGTGCCCTTTTCTCCTACGTGTGGAATTTGGGATAGCAAATTACGTATATTAGTCTCTGGTGCGGAGGCTAATGTACCGAATCTTAATGTAGATTAGGAACTGGAAAAATATAAATTGGGGGAATGTACAGAGAAAATGTCTATTTGGAATGAGTAGAATGTATTGGGGGTGAGGTTGGGATAATTTGGTTGAATGAAAGGACAACTATGAGTTCCAATCCCAAAGGTCATGGGCAAAGCATATACCCATATATGCAGGGGGTAGATTGTCCCACTGGGGAAAAAAGAGGGGGACCAGGAGGGGTCGTTCTACTCACAGGGGCTGATTCAGAGCTGCACTTCCACCATGTTGAATTGCAGGGGGAGGCAGATTTATATTGTAAAACCAGAATTAAAATTAGGAGGTGAAGTTTCTTAGCCCAACTCTATTTTATAGAATAAACATAAAGCTATGCAGTATTTTAGTTCTATGTGTAAAAGTAATGTATTTTCCCTGCATGCAAATTTGTTTCAATTAATTTACACCCCTTACTTTGAAACATGGTTTAGCCGAGCTTTACACTTGCGCCTAAAAAAAGCTGTAAGTGCATCCCTAAATCAGCCCAGAGTCTCCAGACATCACACCTATTTGCATCCAAGCTATTCATACGGTGTTATGTCATAATGTGTTAATGTTAGTGTCAGGAACGCCTGTCCACTGCAATTACTGTGAACTGTCAGGAGTACAGAAAATAACAGTTATTTGATTATTAAAGTACTTCATTGATGAACATGATCTCCTATAAAATCAAAGCAAATCTGCATATAATCCATTTCCCCCTTAATTAGCTATTAAAATACATTTAGTCACATATAATCAGATGAGTATTCCTCTTAGCTGAATCTTATAAATGAGTAGAGTCTGAAATTGCATACTGTACACAGCTTAATCAAAAGTAGACGCCTCCACCCCTTTTAAACAAATAAACTGACAAAACGACTGATTCCAGCGCAGAGCCACAGAAAATGTCATTATAAATCTACATCGCACACAGATCAGATCATGTATTGCTTCTAGCTGCTGACAGTATAAGTTTATTATATGTAAAGAAACAAGCTTTGACATCTTGCCCTAGAGGTTGAGACCAGTAAACTGGAGGCTTTTTCAATGTGGTTAGGATTAATTAGGAAATTATGTTAAATAATGAATGAAAAAAAATTATTTTAATAATGGTATTTAATTAATAGTAAATAATTATGGGCCGGATTCACAATTTCGGACGTATTGCATATATGTCCGGTGTTTCCCGATATTTGATACTGCGCATGCGTAGTATCTTTTTTACGTAATCTACGTAACTTTTCGTTACATAGATTGCGTATATGCGGTCTGAAATATATTAATCAGATATGTCAATCAATCTTAAGGGGGGTGCTACCATCAGTCACTAACATACAACAATTGCAATAAGCTACAGAAACCCAAAAGAAGAAGAAGAAAAAAAGAGACTGATTATCAGTGTGTGCCTTGAAAATCAGTCTCCTCTTTCTTCCTGTGGGTCTCTGCACCTTACTGCAATATGTAACAGTGGCATTGTTTCACACATAAACTATAGTTTACAATAAAAACGTTGTTTGTGATGATGACATAGGACCGAGTCCAGGCCACCACACGCTTTCTGTACGTACGGAAAATGGGAGGACATGCCCCATCACTCCCCTCTCTTATGTGGGGTACTGGACACGTACGTACCTAATCTCCTCTGCACAGATGCATTGCTCACCCATGGCCCTACCTGTATGGCAGGGATTAGACATGCAGAAGTGAAGGCCCAGCCTCTTCCCCGGATCTTCTAATGAATGGAACTAAGTTCTGTACATTAGAAGTTATGTGTGTGTGACATCTGGTATGCCCATGCGCCGATGGAACTTGCGATAGTCCTCTGATTTACTTAATTCTGCATCTGGCCCATAGTGACCGTCAGAATTACAGATATCAGACGATCAGGGAAGAAGACATTGCAGAATATTACCATATAGCAATAGACGGTTTACCATAACAAAAACCCTCTCTCCGCATAATAATTAACATCATGAATTCAGTCTGGCAGTAGAAGTGTTGATCTGGTATATCTATAAATCTAATGATAAAAAAATAGTGTTTTGGATTAATAAAATTGTTTCCAAATTCAAATTCATTATGGAGAAATATAGAAAATGGCATTTGTTTACTGAAACAAATAAGTAACATCCGTATTTTTATGTACTGGTTATTTGTCAACAAAATACAGAAAGTCTTTGGAATAATAATAACCAAGGACTTTGCAAAAGTGCAATGGTCACACCACTATCAAGTAAAGTCAGGATTGCCAAACAAATATATTTAGTATTGAGACTCACTGACAAAACATACAATTAAACCAACATTCCAACTCTCCCAGAATCCTCAGTCATCATAGGCAGCCCACTGCTGCATGACGATACAGAATGAAGCCAGCCTTAATCACATTGGACTGTATTCACACCTATAAAGCAGAAGCTTCTTAGGTGTGGATATCTAGAAAATGACCTATTAGGCATGTATAGTAGGTCATTTACGCAATCTATGTGTCAGTTTGGTATGTAGATTGCCTCTGTGCGGTCTTTAAAGTAGAAAGAGGTGGCGTAATTTCGCCTCGAGGAGTGTTTAGATAGTAGTGGGAGGGATTTAAATTAGCGGGGAGGGCAGGGGGGGAGGAAACTCTGCACGGTTAGATAAGGTAGCCCTATGACACTCATAACTGCAATAAGGTACCTAAAAATGTGGGTCGGGTTAGTGTGCAGGACGGGTGAGTTAGGTGCGGATCTATCTGAATCTAACTCACTCATATCTGTGAACACAGTCCATTGTCACCCACACACAGTGAAGCAACCATTTTCTTGGCTGAATCAAATTCAGTCTTTCAGAAGTCTATGAACATCATGGCACCAAGGTCATCTGTTCTGACTTAATTAATAGCAGTTATTATCAAGACTATGAATTTAGTCTACACAACAAGTGCTGCTAATGTTTATAGGTGACAAGGTACAGCGCTTGCATATGGTACATTATATACAAAATGTACAGAGTTTCTCACATGATATACAGGAACAAACACGGTTACTACAACCCTACACAAAGACTCCAGACCAACCTGTGGCAAATTACCTTAAAACGTGCTTGTGAAAAGATTTCTTCTAGAGTGGTCGGTGTCGCAAGATGCACATCTTCTGCATTGACTTTAAACACAGTCTCCAGACACTGCACTGCCACTGAATGGAGAGAAAACAAGGCATAAAAACTAGATTTTGTCACAAATGTCGAATAACAGATTCATTTAGTTACCAGGTAAGAAAAATTCAGTGGCTGGATATAGGACCTTAAATAATAAAAACACCCATCTTTGTGCATAAGGTATGAAATGGGCCTGTGCGCTTATCTGGGAGTTTTATAATAACCAATCACGACAGAAGACAAATATCCAATTCTTGGAACCATTCTTAAGGAGCCAGCTGGCCAGCCGTATTCAGAGATCCGTTTCTTAACGTACGCAAATATACGGGTTGAAGATGACTTACGAGTGCCTCCCGCCACCCATATGTTTAAGTGTGCATTTCCGAGCGTATATTGTAGCCGTACATGCGTATCTAACTAACCGCGCCCTCACCTCGACCTCAAATGGTCAATTAAATGCGTCTCCCCCCAACCACTTACACGCATCTTTCACCGGACGGTTTATAAACACGGCCCTCTTTACAGATCTTCCCACGTGCGATTCAAAAGCCCGTGCCTAGTGGACTTCCGTGCGTAAAATCAACGTAGATTGCATACATTTTGTTACCACGAATGCGCAATTCATCGGATCATAAAAATACGCACGGAACTTCTCACAAATACGGTTCTCTGAACACGGTCCATAGATCTAATCATGAACAACCATCCATAACAATATGTTAGGCTAATTTAAATGATCATCAAGCCCCACCCATTCTTAGTAATGGCATAGCTCCCAGTATTGACAGGTGGGGGGGAGGGGGTACTTGAGGCAGTGATTTGCTTAAAATCACTGCCTCAAGCCCACTGCAGGAAATTTCAGGAGTAACCGTGAGTAACGTGCACAACGTTTCCAAAGGGATAATTCTGGAAACATTTATACTTGAAATAGTTCAGTAGACATAGAAGTTCAATAATATCAAGTTTTTCTCATAGAAGGTGACATTTGTAACCTCAATTATACACTGATTTATTGTTTACAGTTTTGCAGGTTTATATATAGTATGGATAAATCTAATTTCAAATCCCAAACCATATAACAAATGAGGTCACCTTAGCTGTTGAAAAATGACAAACTAAGCAAACAATTCTTAGAGTTTGCAAAGCGTTTCCAGCCTTTAATCAATGATGTTGTTACAAAGACACAAGGACAGGCTTACTAAGCAGCGGTAAGCCGCACTGAGTCTTACTCCAGCTCCTTAGTTCACTTATTAAACCTGTTCATTTCAATATCATTGATTTGTTATTTTAATATTCTGTAGATTTCCACATTTCAGATATAGCTATAAACTGTAGGTTTATATATAATAACATATACTTTAAGGGGGTCCAAAGTGGAGTACACACTGTACTAGATTTCAGAAGATGCAATACTGGCTGCCGCGGCCCCGCACGAGGCCTTTACTTCTCGGACACTGTAGTCACACTGCTGCGTCCAGGCACTAAATGTGGCCCCAGGTGTTGTTAAATGTACTAGTCCCCAGCATGCTTTAACTGCACAGGCATAGCTCATACCTGACAAATGCTGGGACTCGCAGCTTCACAACACTTGCAGAGCTACAGGTTGGCCTGGCCTGATGTATACATACTGACACCATTTCAGCAAGATTTTCTTCTCTCATAACCCTCTGACCAAAATAATTGGAATATGCCATATAGACATATATACCCATATAGTCCATGCAGTAGATGCAGACTCATTACACAGAAAAAGGATGGGATAGCATGACCATTGATTGGTAAGAACTTTTCAAATATCCAATCAATCGATCCGATTCCCTTTCTTACGATTCTGCAGCATTGTTGCCCGGACACATTGCAAAGATGCCACTGGAGACTGCACTATAAGATTCAAAAACATATAGGGCCAGATTTACTAATCTGTGGGAAAGAAGAAGGGGAGATGCTGCCCATAGCAACCAATCAGATTCTAGCTGACATTTTCTAGTATGTCATAAGAAAGTGAGAGCTAGATTCTGATTGGTTGCTATGGGCAATGGCCCGTATGCAGAGCTCCGGGCGCCCGGAGTTTTCCGATATTTGTAACGCCATCTACGTTTCTTTTTGCACAGTAGATTGCATATACGCGGTCTACCACGTTGGGTGGTGGTTGCTCTTTAAATTGTACAGTAAGGGCTTAGCCATAATGTACAATTGCTTTGTGCACATGTTTACCCTTATGTTCAGACAAGATAAAGTATGACATATAAGTGTCCAGAATTCCATGCGTGAATGGGGGAGTGCCCAAT
This sequence comes from Limnodynastes dumerilii, assembly GCA_011038615.1. Taxonomy (NCBI): domain Eukaryota; kingdom Metazoa; phylum Chordata; class Amphibia; order Anura; family Limnodynastidae; genus Limnodynastes; species Limnodynastes dumerilii. The sequence goes on from WWET01000492.1 coordinate 205,944, forward strand.
CACCTTACGTACGGAACTTAGTAGCGGCCAAACCTACGGCTCTGCTAATAGGTCTGGATCTGGCCCATAGACTGAGCCCAGCTTAAGTCATGGTAGTCAATACTACAGAATCCTAACAGAAAAACAACAGATTTTACACAGATATTTTTATATGTATTCATAAACACCAAAGTGCAAAACACAAACATACAAACTAGCAAACCTAACCTACATGGAAAAAGCATAAACCGGGTATTTCTCCTTGTCAACCTGGTTACTGGAGTTGTTGATAATGAGATAATGGGACTGCTATATAGACCATGCATGGTACTGTCATAGGGCCACATCCAGAGCTACGTACGAGTGCGTTTTTATGCTTCCGCTTGTGTAACTTTGTGTTTTTGTATTCACGGTGCATGCGTGCGGCAGATGTTAGCCATCGTAACTCTGATCTTATGTACCTTCCTCGTAAATACGTACAAAGGGGCGTGTCATCCTTACGGCGGCCGGAAATACACTTTGTAGGCAGAGGGAGGCATTTTAATTGTACAGTATGGGCCGGGAAAGGCCGTTACGTGCGATAATCGTACGAGCGCACTTACGCCTGGAAACGTTAAGGTAGGGTTTGGTACTCCTAAATCAAGTAAATTACGTGCCAACGAGGGCAGTGCCCGGGGGAGAGCAGAGTACTTCCCATCACATAAATACGCTACGAGATCGTACTTAAACTACACTTAGGTCTGGATCTGGCCCATAGACACTGAACTGTGTATTATCTATTATGAGGTCAGTCAAATGTGTTACTGTATAAGCCATGTATATATTCAATATACAACAACAATCTAGCTGGCTGTGATTAGCTACAGACAGGGAGGGCATTATAGTGACAAGGACATTATATTTGAGCAAGCATTCTACATCTTTGAAATTGACCCCGATTATAAGTTAATGTAGATATTTCAGGAAACCCATTAAAGTGCTTGTCTGAAGTCTTGCTATAAATGTATGTCCATTTTTCATGCCCTTCCGAGGCTCTGAACACTGACATCTTAATTATTTACCTTCCAAACTTTCTTGTTCATCTGACGTGTAAACATCCAGCTGACTCTGCTGTCTCAAGAACTGGATGACTGCATACACCAATCGCTTGATGGATGACATATTTTCAGCTGACCGGCACAATCTAAATAACTGCAGCAAGGTAAGAATTAAGTCTCTCTGTGCCAAATATCATCAGAAGAAAACATTACATTCAAGTACTATAAATGTGTCGGTTCATATGTAGCTGAAACATGCATAGAAATTTGACAGAAACAAACAGAAAATTCTCCTCAGACTTACAGAACACACAGGCAACCGATGTTGTACAACTCAAGTCCTGTCAAGCTTTGCGAGGTATCAGCTATGCCTTTAATGTTGGAACTTGTTGGGAAGTGTAGTTCCTGAACACAAAACAAAGTGCGATAACCCTGATTATCAGTTCGTGTGAACACCACGCAATATTCCCAGCAATGGAAAAGTTATGTCATTGATGGGAATATCACATACCATATGGCCACCATTATTCTGAAAACCTAGGGCTAGATTTACTAAACTACAAAAAAGGAAAAGTGGAGATGTTGCCCATAGCAACAAGATTCTAGCTCCCACTTTCCTATTACATACTAGAGAAAGGTCAGCTACAATCTGACTGGTTGCTATGGGCAACATCTCCACTTTTCCTTTTTGTGCAGTTTAGTAAATTTAGCCCCTAGTGTCCTACGGATTGTTTTTCAAGTTACGTGCTGATTTCTAAGTGCTGCGCTAAGGCGCACGTGCAGTAAATATTTGACGCTATCTACGTAGCGTTTTGTTACGAAGATTAAAAGACCGCATGTACGCAATCCACGTAACAAAGCCCTATGTAGATAGCGTAAAATATTTACTATGCGCGCGCATTAGTGCATCTTTGATGTTCAAAGATGGTAAAAGACTTGGTGATATGAGATAGAATTAAACAATCCACTAATGCAGTTACACACTGTGCTAAAGCTCAGATTGAAATAACTATAACTTGCAGGCAGATCAGGAGTAATCAACTTTGGGTTTATAAGTACAAAGATAATTCTGATTAATTAGTACTGGTCACATATCCATAAATGTCACATAGTGATAAATAATTACACACTGCTGTATGGACACATAATGATGTCAAGGTAACACCTGCACATAACTTTGCTGTTAAATAAAAAATTTAAATACAATCCGATGGTATGACCCTCCAACCTGATGGTACTGATAGGTCAGCACTAGAACTATAGCTTGGGATTGGTTACCACTTTTGGTTTCTGTGAATAAGCATTAAACAACTGCAAAAACTGCCTGGCTTGTAATGAACTGGACCTGAACTGTGGCTTGTTTAACAAAAACTCAACTTAAAGCACAAAGCTCATAGCAAAACTTTTTTATGCTTGATGATGAAGGCTAAACAGCAGATTATTATGACAGAAACCACCAAGGCAGGAGGGATCAGAAGAAATACCATCAGAGCTTCCAGGCTGCAAGATAGCGAACACCACCAGATGCAGACAAAATTACCCATCAAGCATTTGGAATTAGATGAATGAGAAGCAAATGCGAATGACAGCCTATCAGACCCTATTCACACTTAAGCCGAAAATGCTGAAGTGCGAGGAAAAGATATGAGCTACTACGCATGCTTAGTAACTCATTTAAGCAATCTCACCATTTAGGTACGTAGATTGAGTATGTGCGGTATCATGGGCGTCGGAATGGGGGGGGGGGGGGGGCACGGCACCCCCCCAAAAATGTCAATTTTGGAATATTCGAAGCTGGTGAGACATGAGAGGGGTTATTGGAAGCTGGTGAGACATGAGGGGGGTTATTGGAAGCTGGTGAGACATCCGGGGATTATTGGAAGCTGAGCAGTCATGAAGGGGATTTTTGAAAGCTGGTGAGACATGAGGGGGGTTATTAGAAGCTGGTGAGACATGAATGGGGTTATTGGAAACTGGGGAGACATGAGGGGGTTATTAGAATCCTGGAGACAACACATGGAGTATGAATTGAAAGGCCAGGGTGATGATTTCTATGGACACTGACAACATGGCTCTTGTGTACCCGCTGTTTTCTTGGGTTGCCATGATTGCTGATGCTGTTTGGCTGTCACTTCCTGATATCGATGGGCTTCCGACCGGAACCTGTGATGCGGACATGCTCGCATGTTTACTTGATTGGCGGCGGCATGGTAAGTGTTAACTTTAAGCTTCGGCTTCCTTTGTATTGTGGTTAAAAGAATGTTCAATTCCACACTCAAATGATATTGGTCCCAACAGTAAGATAGTTGTAGTAGTTATAGATATTAAGATGTGTATCAGAACTTCAAAATATGTGCAAAAACATCCCTAAATGCATACAGGCTGTTCACTTATTTTTAATTGTATATCGTTTCCTCATTGCCTACATCCGACCACAATATATTAGAGATTACGTTGCATACTGTCTGATAAGCAAGGTTATATCCCTGTTGCCCTGTGGGTCCAGCGTCACTGAGTCTTTATGACCGGTTTGTCTACGTTGCTACACTGTGGTCAGCTCTAGATGGTAGGAACATACAACTTTAGGATGTTTTAGAGAAGCAACCAATGAAAATGCATAATTAATGGTATCAGTCATTTGTATTCAACACCACTGGAGAAATATAGCTTATTTCCAAATAGCTTACCAGTTATCATCTGCCTCCTTAGAGAAGGATATTAGAAGCAATCCTGCAGCATGGCATGGTGAGGTTGTAGGTGGAGAGCTCAGGGGCGTGAGTGTAATCATGCAAATGGAACCAAGTACCTCACCTGTTGAGACCATTCCTCCCAGTAATGACTTACCAGTAATACTGGCTATTATTATGTCAAGCACAGACCCACAGTGGCTGAACGAGTAACAGCCACACAAATCTGTCTCTGCAAGATCTACAGTGAATAAATCAATTTGATTCTCGCTTCTAGGGCCAGTATATCACTTCTCTCCAAAGAAGGGCCGCGGCAAATCCCTAATTGTAATGTTGTATTTCGTTTGAGTGCTCAAAAGGTTAAATAGTTGCTTATTTTCTTGGGGTAACCTATCTCTCATAGAGCTGCAGGTGTCATAACTCCTCCTCTTAGCAATTGCATGTTGCAGACGCCTCTTTCCTCCCTGTGTTATTTACACTGTAATTCATTTGTTTTACTCTGCAATTGGCAGCTGACAGGCTGTAATTTCACGGCTTGTAATAAAAAGGTGTCTCATAATCTGCTTCATTTAGCAGCGGAGCCTCTAATGAAATTAACTGCAGCCCTAATTATTCCTGTGAATACTAACGACCCACCGTCACGACTCCCTGCGAGAAGGACACTGGAGTCCTGTCTGGCGCATCCTGTGTGAGAAACCGCGGTTGGACTTTTGGGGACACGTTCTCTCTCCCCATACTTAGCAGTAGTCATTAAACCTCACTTCCGTTTTTTTATTATCCCTATTATACTTGTTGAATGCGGGTTAATGCTGCAGTCACAGTTATTTTCACACACTGGAGGGCGCAATAGTTTTATATTTGAATTCTCCATGTTAAGACCATAGGGCCGTATGCAGACGACTAGGTATTTAGCGGTTTTTCCTACTGCGTATGCGTAGTACATTTTTTACGTTAACTACGTATCTTTTCCTTACTGCGCATGCATAGTACATTTTTTACGTTATCTACGTATCTTTTCCTTACTTAGATTGTATAAACGCGGTCTGAAAGAAAAAATGTACTACGCATGCGCAGTAGGAAAAACGCTAAACACAGTATATGTTATACATCCGGTAGTCTGCATACGGCCCTTAGTTTATTTTACCACAACATAACTATATGGTAAATAGTCAGAGAGAGTAATACAACATAAATATTTTTATTTATTTTTCACTTCAGATTTTGGTTGTATACGTTTCCTCGGTCAATCTTCCATGTTCTAATGCACCTTCAATGCATTATGTTCTCAGACTTCCTCCTGAGAGTAAATTATATAGAATTCCCTGAGGTAAAGAGCTCTCTACTGAATGCATACTTCATACTGTGTAAAGGACACTGAATCAGAACCTGTATAGTCATCAAGATACAAGAGAAACTATCTGCAACATGAAGGGAGGGGATGGTGATCATGCCTTAATAGAGACACCCACTCTCTCTGAGAGAATACATTTGTAAAAATGTATATAACAGGTATTACACATTATTGGAGTGTGTGGGTCATCACTGCGAACGGCCCTTTATCAAAAGGGACGTTCTCTCCCAGCCAGTTCCAAATTGGCTGGGAAATCTATTGCTTTTGCCTCAGAGGCAAAGCAATCAATACAGTGAAGATAGAAGATGCTGCACCAAATGGCAAGCATAAATTTAACGCCAACCCTTAACCTAATCCCCTCCCCTTCCATTACTCTAATCCTCCCTTCCCCGCAGCCTGACCCTAAAGCTCCCCTACCCGCAATCTGACCATAAGGCTTCCCTACCCACAGTCTGACCCCAAGACTCCCCCTACCCGCAGTCTGACTCTAAAGGTGCATCTACACTATACAATTATCTGGCAGATTATCTGAAAGATTCGGCAGTTGGAATCAAAATCCGGTAATGGATGAGAGCAAACGGTATTGTCAGTTGCTATCATCCACCACCTCACATCATTTCATTACCACATTTTCATTCCAACAGCCAGATCTTTCAGATAATCTGACAGATATAATTGTATAGTGTGCATGCACCTTAAGATTCCCCCTACCCACAGCCTAACTCTAAGACTCCCCTCTCCACAGCCTGACCCTAACCCTCCCCTTCCATTACCCTAACCCTCCAGTTCCTACTGCCTAACCCTAAAACTCCCCAGAGAGTGGTACTCACCTCTCCAGTCAAGTCTACGGCAGGTCTCCGGCAAATGAATGGGTAAGCATGCCGACACCTGTCAGCATAATGACACATTCTAAAAAAAAAAAAAATGTAAATGGCTGTTCGAAATAGAGACAGCAGAAAAATAGCTTTAGGCTATCTCTACTTCTAAAAGGCCTCATTTTGACTTTCACCGCTATATTGCTACCTTGCTGCTCAACTAAAATGTACAACTCCTGCAATAAATTCCTGACAATGTATAAAACGGAAGTCTCCATATTTAAAATGACAGGCAACAGAGGAGATACCACAGATTTCTCTTCCATTTCTACCATTTAAGGTTAAACTGTTAAATCATTGCGGTGTCATAGAACAACTTCTCGCCAGGAGCGAGGGGAAAAGCGTCCTGGTTGCTAGACAACCAGAATACCAGGTTGCAATACTACACACCGCGTCAAGGCGGCCGGAAGAGCAGGGACCAGAGAACGGGAACGCATCCAGGTTGCCCAGCAACCGGGACGTCGCGTCGCAAACAGCGAGGGAGTCCCGGCGGCCGGAAGAACGGTAAGGGGCCGACTGCCCCATAACATTTAGTCCTGCCATGTTTTCAAGTTCTACGAAAAACATCAGAATGGGGTTAACGGTGAATTCTCCAAAATGTCTTGGGTGCAGGTGTCACTGTCCACCAGCTCCAGTGGTGGTGATAGCCAAGGCTATGAGAGCCTGAACAGTAATGTACAGACTGAACCCTGACTGATTCCTGAAGCATGGGTACCAGCAGCAGACAAGAAACTCTGCAGGCTTCTAGGTGGTCCATGGAGCCTATGCCTTTGGTTGCCTCTGGACAATGCTTAGGACTAGTGGAAGCTGGAAATATTTTGTCCTCTAGAGGGTCAAACAGGAGATTTTCTTTTTTTTATAAATTCCTTGTTTAAATATTTTATAAGTTCACAATAAAAACCTGCATATATTATGGATACATCCTTAAGGACAAGTGTATCATTAGTGTATTTGTATTTTTTACGGCTGTGGACAACCTGTGGCACCTTACAAATAAACGATAATAATAATACAAGGGAAAGGGAGAAAAGCGCCATCTTTATAAAGCAGTAATATTGTATGTCAATAGGCATCTTGCTGTGAACAAAATGATAAAAGGAAAGCAGAGAGAGAGAGGACAAACCAAGGGGACACAAGAAAGACGTATTTGCCAAATGTTTAAGAAATGAGGGAGGAGAGCGTTACGGCTCTACCATATTTTGGCACCATATAAATGTGCAGTCCACACAAATTTCCAGCAGCTTCGTGGTGCTACCATGCACTAGAATCTAATGTTTTATCCAGCTCCAAAAACAATTCAGGCTGATATGGGATTAGTACTAGAACAATGCACCTCATAAAGCGGTCACTGTGCAAATATGGTCTATATTGAATATCAGAACTACTGTATGAGGTATGTGAAAACGAATGCTGGAATAATAAGATCGCGAAGGGGAATTTGTAAGTTTGTGGGGTGATATTATAGGGCTAAGGTGAAAGTCCAGGGCACTGCACCCAAGCTCTTATAAAAGCCACATTAAATACCAATCCAATACTAGTTAACAGCAAATTTTATTGGATAAACTATCAGGAAAAAAAATCACATATCAATACCTCAATTATGTTGTTTTATCCTTTAAAATGGTACAAGCCATGTAATTACTCTTGAAAATAAAATCAATAAATAAAGAAAAGGTGAGTATAATAATGATAATCTTTTGTGGGTTGCCAGTAAAGCTGTCCATACACTAGAGCGATTATCGTCCTGATCACCGGGTGATTGGGCAAATAATCGCTGTAGTGTATGGCCAAGATCGATTATACCTTCAAAGCTGTCAGAGCATCATAGAACATAGATATACAGGGGTATCTATTGCAGGGAGTAGTACAGAAAGGGATCAGCCGAAGCCGTGCTGTGTGAAGCGTGGCTTCGGCTGATTCTTGTCTGCATTACTGCCTGGATTAACCACTACTGCATATCTATGCACTATGCTGCTCTGACAGCTTTGAAGGTATAATTCAAAGCTGACAGAGTAGCTTTGTACGTAGATATGGAGCAGCACTGAGAGCCCTGCCCCCCCTCTTCTGCTAGGATTATCGGTCCCAGCAGAGGAGGTGTATGGTGCCGATAACGGGACATTTCTCTAGCGGGAAATCGTCCCGTTTATGGGGCTACCCCCTGCTGAGACAAATAATCATCCTAGTGTATGGCCAGCTTAAGCCGTGGAATATTTCCCAATAGGCACTACTTTTTTCACACAGATAAAGAAAATGCTGGGCACACCACAGGATGCAGTTGCCAGCCGGAGAGGCTGAATTTTGAACATGATACAGATGCTATGGGCTGCCTACAACAGTTAGGGTTAGGCTGTAGGGCATGGAGTGTTAGGGTTAGGGTTGAAGAAGGGGAAGGTTAGGGTTAAGCTGCAGGAAAGGAAGGGTTAGGAAAGGGTCACAGGTAGGGTTAAGATTACTTACCTTTCAGCAAATGACTCTTTGCAACTTCAGGAGTCAAATCTGCAGTAAAAGACTGGTGTCAGTTTATAAAATATAGACTGCCAGTAGTCTGCATACAGCTGTAGTACAATAGTCTTTTGAAATAAAGACCATCATACCGGTGAACCACACTCACCCACCACCACTACTTATAACACTCTGCAGCAGTAGGCAATGTCTGTGTCTGCTCCATGCACTGTCAGTAATCTGCTGGCAGACAGTGTGGTGCTGACATGATACAAGCACTGCTAGAAGCCTGTGTTTATAGGCAGTGAAGGAGATAAAGCAGAGAGAGAGAAAAAGAAAAAAAATTGGTAAATTAAATTAAAATTTGTATTAATCTCTTGGTTTGCAGAGTTTTATTATAGAGGATTTAGGGGCTCATTCAGAGCTGCACTTACACCTTTGTTTTAGGTGCAAGAGTAGACCTGAGCAATATCATGTTTAACTGCAAGGAATTAGAACTGAGAGGTAACGATTCTTAGCTTATACAGTAGATTAAACATAAAGCTATGCAGTATGTGACTTCTATGTGCAAAAGTAAAGTATTTTCCCTGCAAAAGAATTTGAATTAATTAGGCCCCCTTACTTTGCAAAATGGTTTAGCCAAGCCGCACACTTACACCTGTTTTGCCTTAATTCCCAAACTCTGAATCAACCCCTAATACTGCTTTCACATCACCACCCTTGAAAAACATGGGATTGTCAACCCAGGTTATTGCTGGGAGAATTGCCATGTCAAAAAAAAATAAAAAAATGCGTTATAAGTCCACCTATAACCCAAGAAATTGCCAGGTCTGACCCTTTCACATGTGACAGGAATTTCCTGTGTCTGCCCTTGCAAGCAACTGTCAGTCAGCCTAAAGAGGAGATTTTATTGACTGGGTTGGAAAAAAATGTAGGAGACTTAACTTTCTGCACACAGTTCACAGGACTTTGAAAAACGAGGACCAGAAAGGAGACAGGCAACTACAGCAGGAGTAAGCAGCATTTTTTAGTAGTTGTATGACTCCTTTCTGGTCCACCTGCAGTTCCACTATTTGGGTCTATAAATTTAGTAGTTACCTGTTACCTTTCTGGTCCACAGGCAGACTAAAAAGAGAGAAATACAGCTACTAAATTCATAGCGGCGAATTACAGAACTGCAGGCGGACTAGAAAGGAGACATACAAGTACTCCAAAATCGCCACTTTCTCATTTTCCTGTGCACAGTTCACGGCTAAGAGATTTGTTTACCATTGCCATAGAAATAGTAAACAAATCTCTCCAATCAGGTGTATTTGTGAAGGATCGGTGCTGAAAAACAACACAGGACCTTTCACACTAACACCATTCCCGTGTGAGACCCGGAAAAACCCTTCTCCCCCCCACCCTCCAAGTCTGAATGCTGGGTCATTAGACCTTTCACATCACCGCCAAAAACCCAGGTATTTGGCAGTGATGTGAAAGGGGTTCCATTATAATGCTCTATATGCCCCATTACAAAGTTCTTTATTTATCCTTAATTATGTTGAAATTATTCACCATAGTTGATGATATGATATGATATAGAGCCCTATTTAGAAAGAAGTATATATTATGGGGATAATTTGAACATAATTAAGGAGTAAAGAGCTCTATTAAATGGAATATATACCCCATAGTAAAAATCTATTCCTCTTTAAATGTGCTCACATTATTCCCAAAAATAGGGCTCTGTATTCCACCAATAGTTGGTCTTTAAAATTTTACCTGGGGGATGGGGGAGAGATTTTTATGGTGCTTAAGGGTGGTCTGAGACCTAAATCTAGTCAGGTTGCATCTATTTTTTACCATATCCTTGGCAATACATGAAAAATAACTAGATTTCATACATTATATACAGAGACTGTTTGTAATGGAACACAAATCTGCAGTATGCATTTTTCATAAGCATCCGGTTTGAATTGTGATGTATTCCTATCGCCTAGTTTGGCAAGAGGTCAGAGGAGGACAGTTTGCCAGCAAATAATTCATAATAATAAAGAAACAGCCACCAGTAGATAATATCAGTAGTTAGATAGGTGCTAACAGAATAAAGATCCTGTTAAATGTTTACACTAAACAGAAATGATCATTAGGTTAGTAACATTCATTCTACTCAAAACATTGTTACATTAATAGAAAATAAGTAGCTCCAGGTTTTTAATGAAGCCTTTTTGCAGGTAAAATTCCCAATTTGACTAGTTTTCACCCCCTCCTGCCAATAACATCTCTTGCAATTAGCATGCACAAAATAACACAACACAGAATCACCCATCATAAACACCCAGGATCCTTTAAAAGCACACACTGACAGTAAAAATGTTAACTAGTGCAACATTAAACATTTAATTTTTGCATTGAATAAACTCCCTCATGTTACAGATACAGGCAGCAGGGTCTGGTTAAAACACTTAGCATTCGTTACACAGCAAGCATGCAACACATAACTGGAACACACAGCTCTCCTCATGCAATTCAGTCACTTTCAGAATAAACCAAACATCTCTGCAGATCAAAACCATTAGCAAGTGAAATGCACAATCACAAAGACCTGTTTTCCCAAATAATTCCCTTCAACGAGCCCCTTCCTCTTCATCAAGCCGCAATCGCATGCATGCAAAACGTTCAGCTGCTGACAGCATCGTGTGAAGGAAGATATCTGTGATTGTGGTAAGGCTGTAATTTTCCTTCATAATTTAGCAAGTCCCCCTGTAGCCAGCACGGGCAGGGCCGAGCACAGTGACAGCAGCAGCATCCCTTACCATGCACACCTGCAGCAGAGCAGCCTGTGGAGTAGACTGTCAAAGGGAGGCGCCTGGCTAACAACAACCACCACCACCACTAGCCCAGTGTGAGGAGCTCTCCCTCCCTGTAACTGCCCTGGGACTGGCATCTATTAACCCATTGTGTGTCACTGCCAAAATAGTTCCCTATAATAGTGTGCAATAATAATAAGAGCAACAGATCAATCAGGTAACCCAGACCAAGCAAGCCCACTAAGAGACTGGTCCTGGGGGGTTGTCCTCCTGACCCACCTATCTATCTATCATTCCCATTTGTATTCTTACAGCCCTTCCCATAGTTTCCTTAAATATAATTATTGCATTTTTCCATCTATAACGTTTCAAAGCATAAATTGACTCTACTTTCACCACTTATATATGATTTAGATATTAGATGCAATCCCCTGGCATCATAAAGACAGTCAGCAAGCTCTGCACAAGGCAGGGAAGGTGATTCCTGCACTGGGTTTCCAGGACTGGTAATTCTCAATGGCCCATTGAACAATGCTATGAATGCACAGTAATCTCAGGATATAAACACATTTATTTGACTGGCAGAGAAACAATATTCTCCATCTACATCATGCTGCCAGTCTCTAATAAGGGCGTGCTCGAAGCAGTATTAAGAGAGGGGCTGGGAGCCGCCCGCTTCTGTTCCTCCGCCGCCATTTTAACTGGGGGCACCGGAGCATTTTATTACAATCGTGACAGAAAATAATGATAAAATTTACATTCCACGCTGAGATACTGTATGCTGGCGTAGTATTGCTTGTCAGTGGGTATATTTCATCACATTTTGTGACCCTTCAGTTATATGCAGACAAGGTACTGACATTTTATTTCTCTAAATGGATAAAGTGCTGCAAAAGTGTAAGACTGCACAGTAAATACACAGCATTTGTGTGGGGGTTTAAGGTTTGCCCCTAAGGAAATGGAAAGCTTTGCCCATAAGAAGTATGTCAGCCATCACTTGACGGTCAGCCATGCCTGGGGGTCCACGCTGATGTGACTGCTCTGGTCATGTATTCCGCACGCCTGTGTGTGTACAGCATATGCAGGTATACATTTCATGCATGCTCTTCCTGACACCTATGCAGCCTTGGGATGGCTCAAGAGTTTAATTTGGAGGTGGGCATGCTGCGACCTGTAGGGCTACATATATAGGGGGCATACCCTGACTGGCATTTGGCAGTATATCTTCTCACAGGTGTTGTCTCCACATGACACAAAGGCACCTTGTTGTTTGCTTGTGCATGTCTTCTTTTGTCTTCAGTTTCTCATCCAGTGTTTCTGGCAGAGGGCTCTGCAGCATAGTTATTCTTATGCCAGTATTACAGATTGCTAAATATTCTTGCAGACATTGGATCTGATCCACACTTTTTGTGGAGCAGGAGCACAAATCCGCTGTTTAAACTGCATGTGTCTGAAAATGGGCATTTGTTTGAAACATACAAATGGATTTATATGGGCAGAGGCTGTGAGGTGTAATGCAGAAGCCTATACAAGTTGCATGTTTCATAGGGGTTTGCTTGTTTTATTTGGATTTACATTAAACTAACACTGCTTAAAAATATATTTCCCTAGTTAAAAATATGCCTGAGCATACTGTGCGAAAATGCACTGCTATTCTTAATTTTTTTTTTACTATTTTGTAATGTATAACCAGTAACTTTTGTTTTTTTAATGAAATAATTAATCATTTTAATCTTTGTTTATTTTTAACATATGTAGGGCTGTGTTTCTTATATTTATTTAATGATTGAAAATGGTCACCATCTTAAGCAGGGTACACACTGGGATTTTCGGAAGGTAATCTTTCCAATCACACAATCAAAAGGCTGTTTTCACCAGATCTCTCATCAGTGTGTACTGTCCAACGATCTCCTAATAGACACAGTTCACACTTACAAAAAGCAGAAGATATCTTTCCCTCTTTGATCTAGCATATTAGGAGAGCCAAAAGATCAAATCAGAAGATCACAGGCCATTTCAAAAGATTTTTGAGCATCTTTGGACGGTACACACTGGTAATTATCTGGTGAAATGGTATTTGATTGTGCGATTGAAAAGATTCTGTTGAGAATACCCCAGTGTGTACCCAGCCTTAAGCCCCATACACACTACAAGTTTATAAACAATGGACGATATTATAGAACATTTTAATTGTCAATCAGCCTGCATACACAATACACAAGATTTTTGGTTGAGCCTTTATTATTGAATGGATTGATTATTAAAAATTAAACTTTATAAAAGATGCGATCAAACGATTTTGTGTACTTTGCAGCAATCAGGCAGTATACACACACATGCACGATATCGTTCAAAACACTCCTTTATTGGGTGAGTTGAGCGATTATCGTTAAAAAACAAAACTATAGTGTGTATGGACCTTTACACTTACGCCAGCTCCTGAGCTTGTGCAAGAGTTTGGAGAAAGCACAGGAAATCTGGGCTGCTACTGCACCTAGCAGAAGTACTAAAACACCTACTTTCTCATTTAAATATCATTTAAATATTGTACCCTTTTGCACTGAGCACACAGAAGGGAATACAGGCAGATGTGTAGCCTTGAGTTCGAATTTCTGTGCTTGCTCCCATTCTGCACGTGTGCAGTGCAGAATTCCGCTGAGCTTTCACCTAAAAAATAGGTGCAAGCACAGCTCCGGATCACGCCTATGGAACACTTAGTTGCAGACGGAGGTTAAAGGAGACTCCATGCTGATGTGACATATGCAGGTATAGATGTTATATCGTTCATTCGTTCAACACCGTTTGTTCTCTCCCAGCCAGTTCCAAACTGACTGGGAAATCAATTACTTTTGCCTTGAAGAGAGGCAAAACAACTGATCCCAGCTAGACCAAAGACGCTGCAACAAAAGGTGAGAATCGGTGTATTGCCAACCTTTACCTTAATCCTTACTCTAACCCTCCCTCTTCCATTACCCTAACCCTTCTTTTCCCCGCAGCTTAACCCTAAGACTCCCCTCCCTGTAGCCTAACCCTAAGACTCGCCTTCCCTCCCTGTAGCCTAACCCTAAGACTTCCCTCCCCTCCCTATAGCCTAACTCTAAGACTCCCCTCCCCACAGGCTAACTCTAAGACTCCCCTCCCCTCCCTCTAGCCTAACCC
>WWET01000492.1:220883-237091 GCA_011038615.1 Limnodynastes dumerilii
GACTCCCCTCCCCGCAGCCTAACCCTAAGACTCCCCTCCCCGCAGCCTGACCCTAAGACTCCCTTCACCGCAGCCTAACCCTAAGACTCCCCTCCCCGTAGTCTGACCCTGATATCCTGATGTCAGCAGTTCTTCAAACAATTCTTCTAACACTTCCTGCTTTAGGTTCAAATTGTGGGTTTGCTTATTCACACTTTGACTGAAGCAGGGGGTTATGGGAGAAAAACACTAAGATTTGCCAGTAAAATTAATGTAGTTTGTATGGCAGCATTGTGAGGCTAATTGTACTTGCAATCGTATTAAATCATCTGATCCATTAAGAAATAGTTTCCCCAGCATTTGTAAGCGTCCTAGTATTAGTTAGAATGTAGAAATGGGGTTGGACTAGCTGCTGTTAGGTAGTAGTTCAGCTTTAAACTTGTACCCTGTTATTTTAGCAATGATATGAGGTGATTTCTGCATCTTTTTTTTTTTTAAATGTCTATTTTAATGACTGCTGTAGCCTATTTAAAAGCCCACACAATGTGAAATGTCTCCTTGCTGTACTGGATGTAATGCATTGTGTTTTCAATACCAGGTTACGCAGTGCCAAAGTTGCATTGAAAATGACAATTGGTTCAGAGTTTCCCAAAACCTTAAGAATGGCTTTTAGCACGGCTGCCAACAGGAATCTTTTACAGTGGGATTTGTCTCCAGAGAATATTCAAACCAGGACAGAGGAACTCATTACAAGAACCAAGAGTGTTTATGATGCAGTGGCTTCACAGGAGATTGAGAAAGTCACATATGACAATACTATAAAGGTTTTAGCAGACCTAGAACTTGAATATGCAGGTACTTTAATACTTTATTACTGTGTGCTATATTAATGGACATGCTTTGTTACAGAAATGATTCTAATGTTTCTAATATCAATGACTACAGTTGTTTAATAAATAATATTTTTTTTTATATAGAACAGGAAGGGAGGGTTAAGGATAGGCAGCTGAGAGGAGAAGGTTAGAGTTAGGTTGTGGAGAGGGAAAAGTTTGGGGGGTTTTAAGGTTAGGTTGCAACAAGGTTAGGTTGGGATAGCAATTGTGCTTTCCATAGATTATAGTGTCACACAGTTTTATGACAAGTCTAGCCTATAAGAGAGAATGTATATAGAGGTTCTATAGGACAAACATGCTCATACAGCTGCGGGACATGTAGCTCTTAGGTCCTATTCATCTGCATTCTTATGTAAATGGTAGCTTGGTAACAGATTACGTTAATACGCTGGTCTTTACCCATGTAATGGACGCCCTTCTGCTAACCATGACTTGTACTATTGTCTCCCGACAGTGGAAAGAAGCATGTTGGACTTTCCCCAGCATGTGTCTCCCTGCAGGGAGGTACGTACAGCCAGTACCCAGGCTGACAAAAGACTGTCTGACTTTGATGTTGAAATGAACATGAGAGAGGATATATTTAAACGAATTCTTCATCTTCATGTAAGAACACAATTGCAGCACAGTCGGTCTTTATAATGGTGATGATGTCTGAATGTATTAAGATATAGGTGCAGATTTTATTGGGTGCGCCTTTTCCTGTCTACTGAACAACAGGGATATGGACTGCGAGATACAATTGTTGATGTAGATTTGCGCGATGTGTTGTTCTAGAGCAGGGATAGGCAAACTGCAACTCTACAGGTGTTGCAAAACTACAATTCCCAGCATGCTTTACCTGCAAAAGCATAGCTGGTACCTGACAAGGTTGGATGGGAATTGTAGTTTCGCCACACCCGGAGAGCCGCAGTTTGCCTATCCCTGTCCTAGAGGCATATTGTACTCAATAAAATCTGCCCCATAGTGTTATTCCTTTGTTTAACTGCAGTTTCTGTGCAAAGTACTTGTGTATCATGTCATTCTAGATGTGTCAGACATTCTCATGTACATTGTCCATCTGTGTCTATAATATTTGTAGCAAACACAAGATTTGGATAAACTGCACCCAGAGGTTAAACGTTACCTGGAGAAGTCAGTTCAGATGGGGAAACGTAACGGACTCCATCTTGCCTCAGAAGTTCAGGAAGTGAGTAATGATGTGTGAGGGCATGTTTGTCATGTGTATTCTTAATATATACAACAATTACCATGATTCACTTACCTTTGTCTTAAGCTGGGTAGACACTGGAGGGTTATGTGACGATTATTGTGCATGTTACATGATAATCATCAACCACTGACATCTCACCAGTGTGTCCTGTCCCATGATACTGCAGAATTGTTAGAAATCGTATCACATGATTCGATTTTTGGGGGTTCCTCATTTTTGCGATCAGCGATGAGAATTTCATGTAGTTGCAGCAATGGTTTATAGGAACCATTTCTAAAACATCCCCAGGAAAGTAAAGAGCGGTATTTTTGGGGGCTTCGTTATGCTCATCAGGGCTAGAATCATTGTTGCTGTTTTGACAAGATGTCGCATCAGGAGTAAAAGCTTTAATGTGTGCTCCGCTTTATACTAATGATACACCTTCTTCACTGACACAACTAAAGAGACAGACTCCGATATTAAAGTGATTAAATGACCAGATACTCAAAGTTGGTGGCTCTTATATAATGAAACTTATAAACAAGAAAATGGTGATGTTGCCAATAACAACCAATCAAATTCTGGCTACTATTTTTATTGCCTACATCTCCATGTTTCCACATTGAAAGCTCCATTAAATATAGCCCAATGCTTCCCCCCAGTTCAGAGAGATTTTATCTTTGTCCAGGGTGGATAAACACCAGGAGCCAGATTTACTAAGTTGCTGGTTTGGAAAAGTGGAGATGTTGCCCATAGCAGATTCTAGCTGACATTCTCTAGTATGTAATATTAAAGTGAGAGCTAGAATCTGTTTGGTTGCTATGAGCAACATCTCCACTTTTCCAAACCCGTAGCCAGTAAATCTGGCCCCAGGGCTGCTTCCAGAACTGAAGAGGTGGCTTGTCCTTTATGTCTGAGACATTTTTTCTTTACCTTTTTAATCTCTTCATAGTCGTAGGTGTCACATTCATGTGTCTAATACAGGTCTCATTTGTCATTATGGAAATGTATTGATATCATGTTTCCCATTTACTCAGGAAATAAAGAGCATGAAAAAAACCATTAGTCAGCTAAGTATTGATTTCAATAAAAATCTCACAGAGGACAACACATTCCTAGTGTTTACAAAAGCAGAGCTCGGTAAGTTTATACCTTTTTTATTATTATGGGAATGGAAGTTTTAATGCAGCTTATTTGCCCTCCATCAGACTGCACTTATACACTCCCTCCAACAATCTTACCATGGAATCAATGCCTTCTCCCTGTCTAGTTTGGCCACTGGCTTGTGTAACCAAACTGCAACTGGATCATATGACTGATCCATGCCTGACTGATAACCAAGAACTTTACAGCTATTAAAATTGTCATTACTAGAACCAAGAACCAATTGTCCTCTGTTCTAAAGTTTTGAGAGATAGGCCCTTGGCCCATTATTGGCCCTTTTGCTCCCAGGGTCTGCCTTTTCAATACTGCCCTGGAAGATACCTTTGGTGTCCCTACATACAAATATCTGCTTTCACTTATGAAACTAGCTAAGACCATTATTATTGCACTGTGCCTAAACATCTGAGATAGTACTGCATAAAATAGATGGAATCCCACTATATCTATGCTTGCCCCTGCCGGCCCTTATGTGATAGTATCCTTAGACTGATACTTCTCAAATAGACCCACTAAAGTGTTAGATAAAGGTGGAGCCATAGACATAGCTTATGTAGATTTTAGAAAGGCTTTCAGCACTGCCACGTCGCAGACTGTTAAAGAAGCTGGAAACTTTGGGATTGGACTTAAAGATAGTTGCATGATTCAGATCTTTGTTACAGGATAGTCAACAAAGGGTTGTAGTAAATGGAATCTCTTCTGGGGATGGTAAGGTAACCAGTGGAGTACCCCAGGGTTCTGTACTTGGACCAGTGCTATTTAATATCTTTATAGGTGATATTGCCTGTGGTATTGAGGGAAAAATATGCCTTTTTGCAGATGACACAAAGATATGTAACCGGGTAGACACGCCAGGTGGGTTACAGAAAATGAGGGATGATCTAGGTAGACTGGAGGAATGGTCAAGACTGTGGCAACTGCAGTTTAATGCCAAAAAATGCAAAATCATGCACTTAGGACATAAAAACCCAAACGCTCAATATTTCCTTAATGGCATTACATTAGAATCTACCGAGGAGGAAAGGGATCTAGAAATCATTATTTCCAGTAACTTGAAGGTAGCCAATCAATGTAACAAAGCAATGAAAAAGGCAAGTCAGATGCTTGGTTGCATAGGGAGAGGAATTAGTAGCAGAAAGAGAGAAGTAGTGATACCCCTTTATAAATCATTGGTACGCCCTCACCTAAAATACTGAAGAAAATGCAAAATCATGCACTTGGGGCACAAAAACCCAAAAGCTCAGTATATCATTAATGGCAATACATTAGAAACTACAGAGGAGGAAAGGGATCTCATATTTCATGTGACTTAAAGGTAGTCAAGCAATGTAACAAAGCAATGAGAAAGGCAAGTCAGATGCTTGGTTGCATAGGGAGAGGAATTAGTAGCAGAAAGAGAGACGTAGTGATGCCCCTTTATAAATCATTGGTACGCCCTCACCTAGAATACTGTGTTCAGTTCTGGAGGCCATGGCCAGATCCAGACCTATGCACGCTAGTGATTTTACGCTAGCCGCTTGCTTAAATTCGCCCATTAGTATTTACTGCGCATACGCACAGCAGATGTTACGACACGTAACTCAGGACGGCCGTAACACTCTCGTAACTACGTACGAAGGGGCGTTCCTAAAACACGCTAGCTGTATTTACATTCCAAATATGCTTTGGAAGCGGAGGGAGGCATTAAAATCATACAGCGTGGGCTGGTTAGGCAGTTACGTCCGTCAGGATGATATGTACATGCACGGTTACGCTTGGAAAAGTTAAGGTAGGGTTTGGCAGACGTAAATCAGAAAAAGTACGTCCGTCAGATGGAAGTGTCTGGGGGAGTGCATAGTACTTACGATAGCTACGCTAACACACATAACTAGGATGTAGGTATGGATCTACCCCCATATCTCCAAAAAGACATAAATACATTGTGCAAAGAAGAGCAACTAAAATGGTCCATGGCCTGTGTCACACAACATTCCAAGAAAGGAGCTAAACATGAATAGCTTGGAGACGAGAAGGCAGAGGGGGGACATGATAGCAGCTTCCAAATACATCAAGGGTTGTGGCCAGCTAGAGGAGGGGGCCATTTTTCAAAGGAAGAGGTGTAATAGAACACGAGGGCATGAATATACACTGGAGGGTGGTAGATTCAGAGGAAATGTGCGGAAAAATTACTTCACTGAAAGGGTGATAGATAAGTGGAATATTCTCCCATCTGAGGTGGTTGAGGCTTGGGATAACTATAAGGATATCCTAAATCTCAAACTATATTGAGGGTAAATAGGGTCTAGGGTCAATATTTTTTTAAATATACAATCAGGCAGACTGGATGGGCCAGGTGACTTTTCTCTGCCGTCACTTTCCATGTTTCTAGTCTGTACCATTTATCTTTCCTCTATGCTTTCCATCTCGGTGAGCATCATATTAGTGATTATTTCAGTATTTTCTCTGTGTTGCTGACCTGTGAGCATTACCTGGTTCAGGCTTTATTCCTGGTATCTTCTGTTGACATAGTGCACTGTTCTTTAATGCTTGGTTGCTGCTGAATGGGGCATATATTGTACTTTGTTGAAATGTTTTATATGCTAATCTGGAAAACATCAATAAAATGCACTAGATAAAAAAACAAACAATAGAAGCTTTGAAGATAACAGTGACATATCTGAGAAACAGATTAAATATTTAATGACGGGACTATTCACCAGGTTATTACAGTTGACTGGGTTATCTGAAATATAACTCATATAATTCACCAGAAGCAATTATCCATGAATTATATTCAATTGAAAACCAAAGCTCACCTTCTATCAGCGTCATTTCTTCTTGGAAAAGAATGTATTGCATAGATGAACCCGTAGTAAGACACATCTCAGTGAAGAATGACATAAGAATGGATATAGAAGCATGCAGCCCTAAAATGAATGCATGCAAATGTAGTGCACTCCCCTTATTGTATGATCTGCAAAGAATCCCATGCCAGGTACAGATGGTGGCCAATCACACCCTGCCATCAGAGGCCGTTGCTCTGCGAAATGCAGCATCGATCCTGCTGTGTTCCATGTGTAATGGACCTCTATACACATGCTCAGGAGGCTCGGACAGAGAACTTACACATCAACCATGTGTACGTTCCTTGACGTTCTTAAATGTGGACCCAGACCTTGCCTGTGTTGAATGCACACTCATACCAGCCACTTATTAAGAGTAGGCTATAGTGTATATATAATATGTTTACTATTCAGGTGTGTGGTTGTAATGTTTATGAATTGATTCTAATGTCAGCATTGTTTTATCCTATAGAAGGTCTTCCTGTGGACTTCGTGGACACTTTAGAAAGGACAGAAAGCTACAGTTATAAAGTAACTCTCCAGTATCCCCATTACTTTCCGGTCCTTAAAAAGTGTTCTGTTCCTGAAACACGGAGGAGGTTGGAGATGGCCTTTAACAGTAGATGTATGGAAGTACGTGTCCTGGACCCCCTCTCGTATCTTGCTTTTCATCTGTAAAGTGATTGCGGTGTTGTTTTACTGACTTATGTGGTTATTATATGTAATGTTTTACTTATTATTTATATTTGAGTTAACAAATAATTAAATCCTGTCTTAATGATGATTATGATGCATACATAGATTGGTTTTGTTAAAGGGGATATCCCTATTTAATGATCCCTGATCTCGCCCCCTTCCCTTCACCACCATCTTTCTGTATGCATTCACTAATGTCATTAATGTGGTTTTGTAGAAACTACCATAGTAGCAAGGGGCCACACCCTTTACCCATGGAGGACACGCCAGAGACTGGCAGCTTAAACAGTGCTCAGCACTCAGTCTGTAAATACACTGCCAGCAGGGCTTCTTCTGCTGAGGACTGAGTGCTGTATAAGCTGCCATCCTCTGACAGTTGTGGGCACAATCCAGTCCAGATTTGCGTCCTGCCTCCTTGCTAGGGGGCCCCAATGTGTTTGCTTCCGCCCCTGATTCCACCATTACTATATGCAATGTTTTTATGGACCGCTGCAAGCCATGATGGACATATGTAATATGCATCATCTCGCAGCCCACTGAGTGTTGACTGCCAGCACCCGTCTCTCTCTTCTTTAGGCTGCTCAGTGCTGCATTTGCAGAGCTAATGACTGGTGGAATGGGGACTGAAGAAGTACATCCTTGCAGGCCATTGCATCATGCATGCACATGTCTGTTACTAGCAGCTGCTGTTAATAGCCGGCGTGCCCTTCCCCCTCTTTCTTTTATGGCCTACTGGCTACTATGATTACTGACAGGTCACCCAGTCTTAGGTGATGATCTCCTGGCTAATCACTGACCAGCAGCCCCTTTTTAGACCTGGCAGTGGTATTCATTCACTGTCTGTTATAGTGTCAGCCTCACTCTGCGCTCACCTGCTTTCTTGCTGCCTAGTGCTTTAATATTTGGCTGCTGCCCCAGTTCCTTTGTCTTATCCCAGTGTTTCCAGCCTCCTCTGCTTTGTTGCTCTCCTTCCACAGTCCAGTCTCTGCCTCACTTGCCATTCTGTTTCTCCCCTTATCCTGCTCCTTGTCTGTGTTGTGAGTGAGTCCTCTGCTGTTAGTGTTAGGCAGACAGAGGGTCTGTTTTGTTAGTCCTCCTTGTCACTATTTTCCTATCCTGCTTCTCTACCTACTTTTTCCACTTTACACCATGTTCTCTCCATTGTTCCGCCTCCTCGCAGTTCTTTTGTCTCTTGCTTTCCTTCCTCTCCTAGGCGATTTGTGTTTGCAGGTTAGACGGTAGTAGCTTCCAGGGGCTGTGACCTGCTAGGGGTGCGCAGCCCAGCCAATCCCCACTATCAGGGCTTCTAGTGAAGACCGGCTCCTAGTTAAGACTCTGCGCCCTGATTTGCTGCAACCATAACATAACGTCAGACCCAGGTTCATATAAACAATAATGCAGGGTAATTTTTGCATCCACTATAATATGAATATAAAACATGATCTACAAAAATTCTCCTTCATATCAGATTTCCGTAACTCTCCTCCTTTGTGTGTAATTTATGCTTTGTATTTATCATTTTAGGAAAACACTAAAATTCTTGAAAAACTAATCACACTGCGAGCTAAATTGGCGGATCTCCTGGGCTACCCAACACATGCCGATTTTGTCCTTGAACTAAACACTGCAAAGAATACCAGCAATGTTTCTACTTTTCTTGGTTAGTTACTTTAAATGGTTACTTTACTTTAAGGTGTGGTTATTCAGACTGGGTGATGCGCAAAATAAGCTTGGCTATTCCACCATTGCAACAGCCAACATGGCCAGCTGCAGATTTTCCTGTTCTGTGTTTCTTGGTTTGTTGCATTGTTTTAATCTCTTGCCCCTGGTCAGAGAGTATGATATGGATCTGCTTACTGAGACCTTGTTTTCAGAATGCAGTTTTCATAGTGTATACACGATATATTATTAGCCATTGAATGTTATGTTGAACAAGAATTTATCATTTTTTACTCACATTGCGCTGGATCCAGACTTAAGTAAGTGCTTGAAATTAGTTGCTCCTGGGCTAAACCATGTTGATTGCAGGGGAGTTGAAAGGTAATGTTTCCTATCCCAAGTCTAAATAACAGTGTAATAGTAAAGCTGGTCAGTATCTGTGTGCAGGAAGCAATTCAAAGATATATCCCTGCATGCAAAGAATACAATTAAATAATCAATGACAGCACTATAGAAGGAATTTTTTGGTCACTGTTATATAGTGAACTTACTCCTATATATGAGTGTCAATCGTGGCAAATAATAATACTGGCGTAGAAAGTAAGAAATAAGCAATTTATTATACACACAAATAAAACATCAATAAAATCTGTAAATATATATAAAAATACATGATATATCACTCAATATAAGTGACTGGGAATTGATTGGACCACTCTTAATCCACTATTCGTTAGTATCAATCAATAGGTAGCATATAAGTCACTCCAACTATTACTGCTGTTTGCAAATTGTACTTTTCCAATTATATTTAAAGGAAACCGATTCTGTGTTTCCACAATTGTGGGTGATGAGAACAAATACACACAAAGCCGGTTCGCCTCTTCTCAATGGGGCAGATAGATACTTCTAATAGTGACGTTTTACCGTCGTTTGGTGTCCACATAGGGTTCTGGTGCCAGCATGCACAGATGGATACAGTTAATGGAACCTACTCCCAGGCTGATAATAACGGTTCCTTCAATTAGTGTCTTTACCTGGTGTCCGCTAACCGATACCCGCATACACGGGAGAGATGGATGTTGTCAGCCGCTTCCAGGGACTACAGAGCGCTGTAGTGATGATGATCCAGCAGATCTTTTAAACAACAGAGGCACGGTCAACTCCTGGGTGGCCAACCCTGGATAGCCCGGTTTCTCTGAGTTCCTCGTAGGTCCAAAGGCACAGGAAACAAGCAATATAGTGGTGGGGTCACATCAATTCCACAGTAGGCGCTTACGCGTTTCGTCCAGAACGGTGGACTTTTTCAAAGAATACAATTAACTTGACTCCCCCTGCAATCAACATGGTTTACCCCAGCAGTAACTAATTTCAAGCACTTAAGTCTGGATGCAGCCCATTGTTCATACAGTGAGGCAGAACAGGCAGCACAGTGACTCAGGTGGTTAGCACTTGTGTCTCATAGTGCTGAGTTGGATTCCAAGACTTGCCCTTATCTATGTGCAGTTTGTATGTTCTCCTCATGTCTGTGTGGGTTTCCTCTGGGTGCTTTAGTTTCCTCCCACACTGCAAAAGCATGCTAGTAGGTTACTTGCTGACAAAATTAACCCCAGCCTGTGTCTGTGTTTACAGTATGTTAGGACTTTTACATTGTAGGCTCCAATGGGGCAGGGAATGATATGAATGACTAATAATCTCTGTACAGAGCAGCAAAATTGGTGGCATTATAGAAATAAATGATGATGTAATTGACGCGATAACTGTACACACTACGGACCGGATCCAGAAGTAATAACGCCAGGGGACTTGCGTCTGTAATTTGGGTAAGTCCTCAGACAAGAAACATCGACCCATGCGCGCGCCAGCTGTTACGCTAGCGTACCTGCTGACATATGGAACTTCATTCCGTACGTTTGCAGGTATGATGAAGGGGCCGACCTTTCATTTATGCCTGCCACACCCCCGCCATAAAGGCAGGGATAGACATTTAAATGTAGAGTTGGGGAGGGGAAGGACATGTACGCATTGATCCACGCAAAGACGCGGATCAATGCATAACAGTTAAGGTTGGGTTCTGGACATGTAAGTGTCCAGAGCTGCTACCAATAGAGGGTAGTGACGGGGGGGTCTGGATCTAGCCCTACATGCTTATGTTCTGCTATGCAATACAACTGCTCCATTTATTAGTTAGGCACTGAATGATCGTATCAAATAATATAAAGGAATATTAGATGCTAGGAGTCACGTTGCCTCTAGAATACCTTTATCACAGGATGAAATAAGTCTTCTTAAATGGAGTAAAAGCATGGGACCATATCCAGACTTAATAACGCATGCTGCATGCATAGATCTGGCTGTGGGAACACAAGGTAACACTGATCATACGTAACTCCATACGATAGGGCCTGACATCCCTATGCAAGGCGATTATAAGCATTGTGGGGAGGGGGAGGCATTTATGTGTACAGTATGGGCTGGGTTAGGCAGTTACCTACCACAAGGCGATATGTACGACCAGCGTTAGCAAGGAAAAGTTAAGGTAGGGTTTTAAACACATAAATCAGCTAAGTTACATGCGTGGAAGAGGAGGGCCTGGAGAAGCACAAAAGGTAAAACAACCTTAATTCTGGATCTGGCCCATTGTCTTCAAAAACAGCTTTAGTTTAATTTCTTTTTATTTGTGCAATTTTATTTATGTAAATATAAATAAGAAGAGAGATATGAATGTCACAGCCACAGCTGCAGAAGTGTCCAACTAAATATTCCTACATAGCAATCTGTGGCCCGTTCTTTATGATTGAGATCTATTCCATCCTGAATTTTGCAGAAGGAATAATGCTGATTTTATAATGCTGCCTGATCAGGACATGTGGCAATATTACTGCTGTAGTGATTTACTGACCTCGACCTTAGACCCGTTCAATCTGAAATGTGAATTCTAATACGGCTTTATGGTGTTCATAAATAAATAATAGGTGTAGTAATTTATTTCATTGCTTTGTCAGCACTAAGGAAATTCACAATTTGCCTGCTAGTCGGGGCAGGAAAATGAGCTATTAGTGAGGTCTCCAGGGGTAAGGGAAATGTATAGTTAAATTTTCCATTTGGGCGAGTATCTAATCTATGAAGTAATTACGGGCCGGATCCTGAATAACGCAGGGCCTGATCCAGCATTAATAACCGGAGGTGGCTTATACATGGTGCTTGCGTAAGTCACCTGTCGGTGTGTACTATGCAGAAATCTCAGTCCGCATGCAGGACAGGCCCACTCAGGGATCCAGGATGCAGGCTGTACAGTAAGGGCTTGGCTAAGCCCTTACGTACAATCCTGCATTCCATACGTGGGTCATGGACGGTGGGCAGAGGGATGCATGTAAATTATACAGTAAGGGCTTGGTTAAGCTCTTGTGTATGAATCTCCAACACGCATTCGGCCATTTTACATGGGGCAGGAGTGTAAAACTTAGGGTAGGGGTTAGAGCATGGAGAGTCTGAGCGTGCAGGGGAGTGATTACCCTCTCGCGCACAGATTTTAAGCTTGCATGCAGAGAAGTAGATTCCATACGAGAGGACTTGCTTCCACGCAATCAGTGCTAATTCAGTATACGGTCCTATGTCTATGTAAGACCGGTGGGGTATTCTCCCCAAATATAAACCTGACAATAAGGAAAATCAATTTCACTCATTTCTAATTGAATGCAGTTGTAAATATAATACAACAGTATGTTCATGATTTTTTTTTCCTGATGTGGTCAAATAATTCATTCCCACTAGATAATCCAGCCAATCACAATGGAGGGAACATAAAGGAGCCAATCATTAGTAATTAACAAATGTCACATTTTACAGCTCTATAAAATAAACATGAAAGGTGGAAATGCATCATTTACAGTACCTTCCTTACCAAACACCCATTCTCAAGGCTAGAAAGGAATTAAAAACTATGCCCCCCCATAAGATCTAAATGTGACTTACCATGTAATATTATATAATATACAGAGAAATATATACACCCCCTACACACCAATACATTATATAATTATATTATATAATTATATATACCCATACATTATATACACTCCCCCACACATATTATATACTTTATATACACCTATTTATTTTATATACACCCACACATTATATACACCTCACATGATGTGACTGACCCTTTAATCTCTATATATAAAAGCCATTCTGCTCTTCACCGTTATACACATGAGCAGTATACACCATTGTGACGCTACTGCACATGTGCAATAGTCAGGAGGAGAATTGCTCTCCTCAAAATGGCACATGTACAGCAGCAGCAGACTGGCCGGAGGAGGCTCCTTCCTGGATTAGGAGCCTCTCTCATTCAGTCAGTTGCCGGCTCTGGGGGGTGGTGGTGCAGCTGATGCTTCCGCCTCCTTTGCTCATTTCCTGTCATTTTGACGGGAATTTGGCTAGTCTACATATAATTGTAATTATGTGCTTTTTGCAGATAGCCTGAAAACAAAAGTAAAGCCTTTAGGAGAAGAGGAAAAGTTGCTTATATTGGAGATGAAAAGTAAAGAATGTAAGGAGCGAGGTCTGGAGTTTGACAGTAAAATCAATGCTTGGGACCTGCACTATTACCTCACTCGCATCCTGGAGACCAAGTACTCTGTGGACCATGATAAACTCCGAGAATATTTCCCTATGGAAACTGTGACAGAAAACCTGCTGCGCATTTACCAGGAAATCCTGGGCCTTCGGTTTGAGGTTGTGCAAGATGCGCATGTGTGGCACGAGCATGTGACTCTGTACAATGTCTATGATAGCGCAACAGGTGACATTCTGGGACAGTTCTATTTGGACCTTTACCCAAGGTAAATGAGACCATTACTACTTATAATTAGTGAATAGTGCAAATTACCACATGAAGACGGAAAGTACATTGTCACCAATAGAAATCTCACTACTTTTTTGGACATTTTTACTGTTTTCCAAATCGACGGTGGCAAGCCAATCAAAATCATCTGTTATGGAGACGGGGTGTGACAAAACAGAGGTTGCTAGTAAACAGTGTCTATTAAAGCAAACAAAACATTAATACTCAGTAAAATGTTAATACTTGAGATAACAGATTAATAATATACACACAGAATAGGCACAATGAATATACAATACAGCAAGGTCCAATGGAAAAGACAAAGAATATAGCAACCCACACTGGCAGATGGAACACACTGAGTAAGGCTATGCAAACAGACCAAGAAAAGGTGTGAGAAGGAACACACACAGCGCTCTGCAGTTCAAAAGAAGGTAGGGAAAAGGTGAATTCTTAGATACAGACGAGATAGCTGCAGAGAGATGGTAAAACCCTGAGAGACAGACAGATAGATGCTAAGTACTCACAAGGCATGGAACTAAAATCATCAGCACCTAGCTCTAGGGAAAGGAGATATTTAAGGCCAGACCACAGGTGCTGGAGGTCAAGACACAATAGTCTGTTATTAGTCCAGGAGGAGTCCAACAGTGGCCTCTAGGGGACTTATTGTAATATCCACAAATCCAGATGTAACAATTCCCAAACTGCCCCTAGAGGCCAAACAGGATAAACAAGTCCACAATCGTAACATAATCCACTAAAGGATTAGAATAAAGAATAAAAAAATATATAAGTTCAGAGGGTTAAACCTGTGACAACAGATGATATGTGATGTGTTTTGGAAGCTGTAAGTGATGAACTAGTCTTATGTTATTAACTCACAAGCATCTGTTTCAGATTGAGGGTCTGATGCAGCATTGTGCATATTCTTGCGTGTAAAACATACGCAATTTGCTTTGAGCTATGTGTGGATTTTAGCAAAAGGCTGTCCCATCTTCTTAATGTGAACTGACATGCTTGAATCAGTCTTGGGCAAGTACAAGTCTATACGATTAAAAGTGGCGTGATTGCGTATCTTTAAACTGAACAGCACATGTAAACATGCCTGACCCATTGTGGTGGTGATTGTGTATAAATCAACAATGCACAAATTTGTGTAAATTTTTTCTGGGCATGTATGTGCTAAAAAATGCCCCAAAAAATGATGTGTACATAGTGCTACATGAGGCCATGAGTGACCTTGCTTTGATGGGATTATTGTTTGGAGTGATGCTATTGGTGGAGTGTAAGATGGTCTGTGCTGTTAAACTGAACATTCTACTAAACATATTTAAACTGTATTCTAGTGAGCACAGTGCAGCTATTTTCCATTGAGTAAGCATTGAACAAATAATTGCATAGTGTCCAGTGTCATGAGGGCCCCCTATAATGACAGGTAGATTATTTCATCATCGTTTTCCATCATTCATAATAATGAGACCCAGTGGGATCTGCCACTCTGCTTTTTTACATGTGTTAGTAGGCAAACGTACAGACCTGTGGACCCGATCTTATGTCTTCTATGTAAATGCAGAAATATTTGTACCACTTGTCACTTTCTAGGCTTTTCTGTTGTAAAGAGCAAACTCACCAAGAGTTATCCCTTAGAAGATCTAATGTAGCATCTGTGACCGGAACTTCCTCCCAGCTGCTGTATCTAGACATTCTCCCCAAACCGTTACATTTAATGGGGATTGCTTAATCAATTTATTTCCTATGATAATAAATAGCCATCTAAATGGCTGTGTTGTTGAATGGATAGGTTCTGTTGATCTCACTGCCCATCTCTGTAATCCTAGGGAAGGGAAGTATGGACATGCTGCGTGCTTTGGACTCCAACCGGGCTGTCTCCTCCCTGATGGAAGCAGGATGATGTCTGCAGCTGCAATGGTGGCAAACTTCACCAAGCCCACCGACACTCGTCCCTCGCTGCTACGGCACGAGGAGGTGAAGACCTACTTCCACGAGTTTGGTCATGTCATGCACCAGATCTGTGCACAGGTTAGACTTCATCATTTGGTATTTAATTAATAATTTTGAGTATTCCAAGCTGATTATTATCTACACACTGTGCCGCCCCTAGGGGGTTTGAACCAGGGCTTATGCCCCAGGAGCCCACCGCCAGCTTCACTTTCAAAGGTGCAGCCGCCTGCTACACTATATTAGTTGCGTGTGGTGGCTCTGTAGATGCTGCTGTGGAGTAATAATGGTGGAGGTTATTCAGTACCACTATCTGTACTAACGCATAGTGGCTCCAGCCAATCCCCGTTGCCGCTGCTACCTGGCAGAATCGCGGTATGCAACTAATATAGTGTGGTAGGCGGCTGCACCTCTGTAAGTGAAGCTAGAAGATGCTGAAAAAGCTGAGCGCTATTTATAAACAGCTGCAGTCTGTGCATGCACAGAGCGGTGGCCAAACTGTGCATCCTCCCTGAGGAAACTTTGCCCTGGGTCCCCCAACTCGTAGCGGTGGCACTGTCTAAACATAACATTAGAAAACAGTGACACAAGAGGATGGTCCAGGAGATTTAAGCTGCAGGGTAAAAAGGTTAACAGTGTCTACAGCCAATCCATATGTTTACAACGTTCACTGCCCAATGGCAACTATGCCATTCAACTAATCTGATTGAGACCTTGGTCCGAGGTCAGTACGAATGGCATCGTAGTGCACTTGGTACAAAAAGGGGACAAAAGCTATTTTAGGTATATAAATGAAAGGCGAAATACAAAGGAGGGTATCGTAAGGCTCAAAACGGAAAGTGGAATTCTAATTGAGAGTGAGAGGGCTATGGCAGATCATCTTAACAAGTATTTCTGTTCAATATTCACAAAAGAAAGAGAGGGGAAGGGTCCACTTTTGAATGGGAAGACTATTAATACAGTGGGGGCAATTACTACTACTTTTACCGAGGAACAGGTAT
>WWET01000492.1:263966-277449 GCA_011038615.1 Limnodynastes dumerilii
GCTATTGTACGTAATCTGTGTATCATTTCGATACGCAGATTACGTACAATAGCTACTACGCATGCGCAGTAGCTATTGCTTATTGAATTACGTCCGTCTATGGAGGACGGACGTAGTTCTGGATCTACCCCCAGGTTCCTTATATTTTGTGGATAGACATAGTAACAGTTATAAAAAGGAATAGTAGATGGGGGTTGTAGAACGGGATTGATTGCTACTGTTAAATTGTTTCTTACCCTCCCTTGATGAACCATTCAGGTTTAGAGATGATGGACCGGAGGTATGACAGCAGTGCGCTGAAAATGTCTGCGTGGGATGCAGTCTCTGGCCATACTTCAACAATGATATAGCCGCCAGCTGAATGGAAAAATGTCTGCACATAGAAAATTGCTATTGGGCACTAGCGTCCAGTACAGGGGCTGTGACAGTTGTTTGGTTGGTTAGGGTTAGGCTGCAGTGGGTATAAAGTTAGGGGTTAAGGGTAGGGTAAGGTAAAAACACTTACCTGTCAGCATATGACTTTTTGGGACTGCAGGAGTCGCAGCGCCGCCGCTTTCTCACATGGAGACTGCCAGCAATTGCCGTCAGTCTCCATTTAGTTGCCGTTTAATGGCCTGTTGCAAAACAGATCATGGTTTCAGCAAACCAATCCCGTGTGCATTCAGCTGCAGACTGCCAGCACTGATCAGGATCCTCAGCATCCAGGCTTCTTGCTGGAAGCTTTTATGTCAGTAAGAAGGGAAGGCGCTTGGTTGCGTTTGTCTGGTACGCATGTTGGGAGGAGGGAGGTATGTTACGGTAATTGTACAGCGAGGGTTAAGCACTTGCATACAATTCTTAATTGCTCACTGTCCTCATTTTCTTTGTGGAAGTTGCGTAAATTTTAAGGTCTTTGGGCAGAATTCCCATTGGAGTGAGGGGAGTTGCCTCACTCATGCACAGACCTGAGATCTCATCACATAGTCTTTATTAATAACAATAATAATAATTGTTATAATTACATTTGTTTATGGGTTGTTTTATGTTTGGGATCAACTTGCTGATTTTATGCTTTCTGCGAATCCCTTCCAGCTATTTCAGACTTCCCTGTGTATCTGGCCACATTACTAGTAATTATATGAGAGATTTTTCAGGCTTTTCCGGATATTTCTGTGATTGCCAAGCGTTACTTTAACTTTATCTACCTGATGATGGAAATTCAAGCTGGAACAATTAGGAGCTGAGAATGAGAGCAAAACAGGTACAAGTGTACAGCTCGGCTAAACCATGTTGCAATGCTCGAGGTACTAATTAATTTTAATTCCTTTGCATGCAGGAAAAATACATTACTTTTGCACATAGAACACGCACACTGCATATCTTTATGTTTAATCTATCTCATCTAAGAAACTTACCTCTTAATTCTAATTCTGCTTTCACAATGTAAATTTACCTCCCCTTGCAGTTCCACATGGTATTGTTATATACTTGCACCTAAAAAAGGTGTAAATGTAGCTCTTTATCAGCCCCTTAGATTCAAGTCTATGTGAGCTTGCTGACAGTCACATGTTATATGTATTTGCAGGGTATTATCTGCATAGAGAAGGGTAGTGTATAACATCCTAAGACATAAAAGGGTTGGGGGGCGTACTAACCTCTTGTTTTAGCATATTTGATTACATTTTATTTACAACTGAATGAAAAAAAATAGTTTTTATTTACTGTAGGGATCTCATCATTTTTTATGTTTTACATTTCCTGTGTTATATGAAATTCTGACAATATGGGCCAGATTCAATTAGCTTTGCACCGCGAGTAACTCCGGAGCGAAGCTAATGTTGCATATTTTTCGGGAAAGATTTTTATGCGCGCTTCATAGAAGTGCACATAAAAATCAGCTACTGTAACAGACGAGAAAATGCGCAGCGCAAATTTTTTCCCATCTATTGCGGTGCGTATTCTTAATTGAATCTGGCCCTATAAGTGTTCCATTACATATGCAGAAATAGTGGATCGTATTCACACTTAAATTAGTGCAGAATCTCTGTACGTATTTTTACGATCAGCGAAATTTTGCATGCCCAGAACCCAAGTATACGCATGGAAATCATGGCCGACTGATTCACAGCCATGGATGTCAGACTTAGGACTGGAATATGTCCTGCATGCGAGGCTAGAGGGGCAAGACTCTTAATGCAATTGAGCTGGACACGGGCTACTAATGTATAATAAAGGCGTTCCAACGGAGTTAGGACAGATTCACAAGTAGGAGTGCCTTGCGTAAACTTACGTATGTACGGGAAAAGTTGAGGTAGCCCTCGACCTCTCTCAAATTGTTAAACCATATTATTTAGTGTGAGGCCATGCTTCATTACTTACTTAGTTGAGGTCACAACTGCTGCGTGTTTATAATCAATAGATGTTTGTAATTGGTTTTATTTTTAATGTGAAAAAATTCTGAATGGGCTCTAATTTGAAATAAGGACAGCTGAAAAGCACCTCTCGCAGTGGGGACTCGTAACGGTAAGCAGATCTTATGTTAACTCCTTTCACTTAGAAATTCAGCAAAACAGGACATTTGACGAAAGATAAACATGTGCATAAAACTATAAATAAATAACCAGATTTTTGCTTTTGCTGTGAAAACATTAAGAGGGGAAATGATCTGTGTCAAATACAATGTATATTATCATCTTAAATAAGTAGTGTTATGTGCAATGTGAAATGCAATGTTTCAGGCCAGATTTCGAGTTTGTCATTTTTCCATGTCTCAAAGGAATTTCTCCTTATATCTTCTGTGTGGAATTATGAGGTTATGAATATCCACTTTTCTTCTTTAGAAGTTTAGTGCTTATTGCATTCTTTTTGTGACATCACCATAAAAAAGACCAAAACAAATAGACATTACTCCAGGACACATCATTTGTTGGGAACTGCCTGCTTCCTAATATGTATGCCTAGAGATGTTTTTTAAGACATCTTTGCTGTGAAATGTAGTTTGTTTACTTATGGTCTTAACACTTTGGGTTTTGTTTTTTGTTTTTATCTTATACATGGACCCTCTACCTGATCTATAAGAGTAATGTAGTTTTATGCCTAAAGTGTAATGTTTACAGCACTTTTTCAGTGTACCACGATTTTATAAATACACCATTTTGCCTTGTCAAATGAGGCAATATATCAAAAGTTGATTTTTAGTTTTAAGTGCTCTTGTGGGTCCGGATTCACAGTTACGTAGTTTTCGTCTTGCGTACGTTGATTTAAGAATTGAGCTACTATGCATGCGTAGTAGCTTATTTACGCTATCTACGTACCATTTCTGTACGTAGATTGCCTAAGTGCGGTATTTAGACACCCGTGAATCCGGACCGTGATCACCAAATTAATAATTTTGCCTTGTGAACTGTAGAGCAGTAAAGTCTATTAATGAATGAGTGATTTACTAAAAAATATATCATTGGTTGTAGCCAGTTGAGATTGCAACATAAACAGTGATATTTTTCAATAAGAAATAAGTTACAGTGAGCACAGAAACCCTTAGACATATGTTGCTAATGGAAATGAATGGAGAACTGCTTCATAAAAGGAATAATCTTGTTTATCAAGTCAATCGCCCATCAAATTGACTGTAAAAGCTGGGCAGGTGGTGGGGTGCTGGGCCTGTTTAGGAGAACCGGGACACCGAGCGGCAGTGGGTAAAGTGAATGGAGGGAGGGAGCGGGGTACCTGGGCAGCAACTATTCAGCTATTAGCGTGTACGCATTAGCGATTAGTAGACATGACTGAGCATGCATATAACAGTGAGGAGCAGCATGGTATATAATATATATATGGCTTATTGTACAAAAATGGTTAATACTACTGTGGAACTACAAGTAACAACATCATTGGTCAAACCAGGCAGAAGATAAGTTGGTTCCACAGTAGTATTTCCTTATCTGGAGGAAAGTACCTGCACTGTCAATCACATTTGGCCATTATACAATGATTCCTGTGGGCAATGCATTACAGTTGCTTCTGTTACTACTGAAATGCATAGACAATTACAATTATTAAAACAGCAGCACTTTTGTTCAGTGTAAAATATTAGCTTGAATCCAATGGAGAGTTTGAAGGATGAATTTGCAGTTTATAAAAAAGAGAATTTTATTCTTGATTAAAATCAACCTTTGATAGATGTATCTTATTGTCACTAAATGCATGAGAATATCGGTGTTTCATACACTTAATAAGTTATATAACATCAATGGACTGGATCCTGACTTCTGATTCATTTGTGATTGGATGTGCAATTAACCGCTGTGTGTAGGCATATGCAGTCACAAGGCTTTGCTATCCAAGTGTCTGTGCAATCGCTTCTCTCGCACCAGCATACCTACCTTAAGATTCCTGATTGATAAAATGGTGCGGTATACACATCTGGATCAGTGTTGTACATCGTCATACCAATTTATACCCACTTGCCAGTGCAACCCAGCCCAGCTGTCTTAATTGTGAATAGGGTGGACTGTGTAGCACAGATACAAGCCCTTGTACAGAACGCTTGAGTGAATTCCAATCCAAACATACAAAAATAAGGATATCAGGAGATAGGATCTGGTCCAATATTAGTAATGTACTGCCACATGTGCCAATGCTACCTCCATCAGGAGCCTAGCCACTAAGTATTGTGCCATGATATCCTGTAATGTGGTGCCTCAGTGTTATGTGACTGTGATATATAGCTCTACAGTGTCCAGGAATGTTATCTACTACTGTGTGATGTTCTGTGTCATTGTGTATTGTTCAAATATATATCAATAAAAGAAATAATTAATATCATTGCAGCTACTCTTATCCTTTACACTAACGTCTCATGGCTTATATTTTGCACATTACAGGATTCCTCGTAGCTACGTCTAACAATTTACAGTGTAGACCACAGACCGTTTCAGACTTCTTATCTGACGCTATTTTAAGTGCGAATGGATAGCAATTTTTAAGCAGTGGCAGTGTTTTCATATATATGTATCATGTGCTATGTTCAGACACCTGAGTGCAACACAATCAGGACTTTGCATAAACATAATTATGACTGTGGCCAAAATCAAGTTGCTATGCACCCTAGTGAAGCCTAATGCAAATGCTTACTCTAGTAATCTAGTCATTAATATGTTACGATATTTGCATTATATGTTAACAATCATGGTCAGAATAAGACCAACTCCATCTGATGCATTTACTGTTTGGTCGTCAGCTTATAGAGTAGATCACAGTGTAGCGTTGTCACAGCCATGTTATATTGTTTCCTAGTGCCAATAGGTTTTGTGTTTTAACCTTAAATTAAATGTTATTTATTTCACATTTTTGGTTGTTCAGCACTACAAAGACATGAGTGAAACATCACACATAATGTACTGAAACTACGTAAGAAATAAAGTTTCTATTACAATATATATATATATATATATATATATATATATATATATATATATATATATAGAAAATATATATGGTTCCTGCTCCTGTTAGCGGCCTGCCAAGTAACTCCAGGGACTGTCAGCGGGGGACCGCGACCTGATGCGACCTTGCAGCCCAGACTATCCTCACCATTAGAGACTCTAGTGAAGACCGGATCCCAGCTAGACTCCGCGCCCCAGAGTGGTACCTGGGTGCCCATAACAATATATATATATATATATATATATATATATATATATATATATATATATATAGCCAATATAAACCTTAAATGCAAATAATAACAGCCTCAATGAGCATAAAGAATACCTAGTGCAGAAAATACAATATTGTAAACATTAATATATAGGATTGTGCTTAATAAGATAAAGGAGAATGGTCTCTGGTATTCAAATAGTGCTGAAACATTGAGGAACATGTATGTCTATAACACCCCTCTGGGGCCTAGGGGCTAATTCCAAATAGTAGAGCAAGTCAACCAATATACCCCAAATAAGCACACCAAGTGCAGGCAATACAAACTCCCACCCACTTACTTAGAGAATTCATATATGTCTGAAGATCTCCCAGACCTATACCAAACAAACATATTCTAGGATCATGTGTACAGTGCTTGGAAACAGTATTTTGCATACATGTAAAATACACGTATGCCAAGACCAAAATCTCTGAACATGTGTTCAAAACCAAAGTAAATGAAATACTTTTGCATCATTATACCCACATTTAGGACAAATGGCAGGTCTAGAACGTGCCTGAACTTTCTTTAAATCAGTGGCGTTGAAGCAGCAGGAGGTGTCTTAACATACAGTACTTTTCTTCATTATTGTACAGTCTTCAACTAAAATGATAATGTGATATACTATCATGCTAGGTTTTATTGTCTAGCAAAAAGGATGTAATAGTATAAGTACAGAAAAAAGCAACTCATGAGAGTGTAAACAGAAATAAGAACCTGATTCAGAGACTGAAAATAAGAGAGGAAAGTTACCCCCGGACTAAACCATGTTGATTTAAGGGGGAATCAAGTTAATTGAATTCTTTGCATGCAGGGATATATCTTTGCTTCTGCTAATTGCACACAGATACTGACCAGCTTTACTATTACACTGTTATTTAGACTTGGGATAGGAAACATCACCTCTCAACTCTAATACTGTTTGCAACAGATGAAATATGACTCCCCTGCAATTAACATGGTTTAGCCCAGGAGTAACTTTCCTCTGTTATTTTCAGTCTCTAAATCAGGTCCTAAATCTTTAGGGCCCATTCCTTTATCTGCAGTAGAGTTTAATATTTTGCCTATGCCATTTCAACAATCTCTTATTCCTTGTGATAAGAATGATAGCAACATTAATGGAAGATTTCTGGTTATTCCAGCACTTGTCAATTTATATAGCGAAAAAGTCGAGGTCTAAAAAATCTAATAAAAATATGCTATTCATAAGAAAAGGAACAGACTGCATTAATCACAAGATGAATAAAAATAATTCATGTCATTCTAATGCATACAGGATAACAGGAACTCATTCAAACATGAGAACTAAAAAGTATACACCCACGTTATTGTCATTATAGCAGATACAAAGGAACTGACTGGACGCCGTCCAGTGTGTGTGGAATGTAATTATTACGCTACATTGTTAATGTGTAAATGTCTTTAGCGCTGCTGCATAGACAGGGAAGGAGAGGCATTTCAGAGACGTCAAGGATCAAATTAATCTATTGTACCGACTTCTGCCAGTAGTCAGTTGTTTTATACTCCATAATATAGTGATAATACTAATGCTTTTAAATGTGTCATTTCAAAGGCAGATGCTGGCACAGTACAGTACATTAGGAATTTTAGACATCTTGGGGTACATTTAACGGAGCTTCTAAAAAAAAAATCTGTAAAATAGAGATGTTTCCCAAAGCAAACAATTAGATTATAGGCATTATTTTCTAAAATGTTTTTGGCAAACGAAATCCATAATTTCATTGGTTACCGTGGCCAAAATATCTACTTTTTTTTCTTTATAAACTCCATTAAATAAACCAACTTGTCCTTCATGGTGAAAAGTTTACTATCTCTGCTTAAAACACTTGTGGGCAAAGCCATCATTAAATCATTTCAGCATTAACGGTCAATGTTATTGCAGGAGGATATTATAATTAATTTGCCATTTATATGTTGCATTATATCTTTGTGTTATTTGATGCAGATAATATTTTGCTGGCTAGTCCTTGGATGAGTGTGTTGGGTATTGTATTTAGTGGTAAGATGAATGTATACATGCATAGGAGAAAGCCCTTATTTTAGGTGAGATGGAATGGTTGTGTTATGAGTAGTCTTTAGACCTTGTGGCTTATAATGACTTTTTAATGGTTGGCATTGGGTTGTGGAGATCAGCATCATAAGTAAAAGTCACCAGAGCCTACTGTGCCCTGAGCTGTAGTATATATCACTTATACCTGTGGCAAAGAAGGATTGGACTCCCTGCCTGTGGAGCACTGTTGCGTACACCACAGCTGTTATTTCAAGTGAAATAACGCCAAAGCAGGTGATTTACCTGCAGCAAAACCTGCTATTCTAACACTATAGTGGAACATAAAATGAACCAGGGATGTCACAGTGGGTCATAGGTCCGGATTCACGGTTACATAGTTTTCGTCTTACGTACGTTGTTTTAAGAATTGAGCTTCTACGACCGCGCTTATGCAATCTACGTACAGAAATGGTACGTAGATAGCGTAAATAAGCTACTATGTATGCGTAGGAGCTCAATTCTTAAAACAACTTACGTAAGACGAAAACTACGTAACCGTGAATTCGGACCATAGAGTGGACTGGAGATGTGACTGGAAAAGGTTTTTACTACAGTGGGGATTGTATCAATGTATACCATTAAGTGAGTATCTTTTTCATACAAAACCAAAATAAAACTGTAAATGACTAGAACTCTTCAACATTCAAATTATGAAAGGTGCTTCTAACACTTTACATTCATGTTAATCCTTTCTGCCAAACTCCTCATTAAAGACTCCATGTGAATCAGAGTAGAAATCTGATCTCGGAGGAATGGTGAGACATTAGGTGCATGATACCTTCAATCAGTGCTAAGGTAAAGGAGAAGGTTTACAAAGTGTTATATCTCTGGCATTACATTCCCTTCAAAGTCTACCACCATGTTCACCTTTCCTCCCGCCCTCATCCCATTCCCTCTCTCTTATCACACTTTTATACATGAAAATGGACAATTTCCCTGTGGTAAGGCCATACATTTTAACACCTTCCAGCCAATAGCAGAAGTAAAATGCACCTGTAATCCGGCTTGTAACATTTCCAATGGATAATTACTCTGCATGTTTACATTATGTTTAAGATTTTTCACTTTGGAAAATAAAAGAAGAAATGACCAAACGCTCTCCTCTTTCCAGTAAACGTTGTTCTCAGTGTGACAGATTCAGACCTAAGCGTTTGTTACGTTTCATCGCGTAGCGTATTTTCTAGACACTCCCCTCGCTCGTACGTACTTTGGCCATTTTACGCTGCCCAAACCCTACCTTAACTTTCCATAGCGCACGTATTGACGTACGTAAATACTAACCTGGCCCATACTGTACAATTGAAATGCCTCTCTCCGCCTCCAAAGCGTATATTTACGGGTGTCGTATGGATGACCCGCACCTTCATTCGCAGTTACGCTGATGGTACGTACGTTTAGAGTTATGTGGCGTAACATCTGCCGCGCACATGCGCAGTACATACAAATAGGCGATTTTACATCAGCGGCTAGCATAAAGACGCTAGCGTACTTAGGTCTGGATCTACTCCAGTATCCTTATATTTAGTGGGACTGAGCAAAGATGGAGGGCTGTTTCTTACACCCTCAGATAAATGGCATAGATATATTATCATGCCTAATACATTACAACTAGCAACTCTCCTTCCAAGTATCCCATAATAACAGAATAGAAGGATTGCTTATATTGAGTGACACACAGGGTCTGTGTATATAGCCATACACCTAGAGGTACAAAGAGATACAAAACAATACTTTAACACTACTGTTACTGTTTATTATATAGGGCCAGATTCAGAGCTCCGGCCGCAATGCAATTGAGGCCGGAGTTCTGCGAAAAGCTCTACTGCGCATGCGCAGTAATTTTGGAACGTAATCTACGTTACTTCTTGCAAAGTAGATTGCGTACACGCAGTCTTTAAAACTGCAGTCTACATTGCAAGAAGTAACGTAGATTACGTTCCAAAATTACTGTGCATGCACAGTAGCACTTTTCGCAGAACTCCGGCCTCAATTGCATTGCGGCCGGAGCTCTGAATCCGGCCCATTACCAGTATCTAATGTGTACCATACACCCACAATATAAATCATAGAATAATGCAGCAGTGCCTCTACACGTGTATCAGATAATTATTAGTGCCAGTATTTTATGTCCTACTAATCCAGCATCATGACTGATTTCCACTAGCTAATGGCTTATGTAAATTTTTCCAAGTGCACAATATGCCCCTCAATAGACTTATGTGACGGCATATACATTCTTTCCTAGCGGTTTCCCAACAGGAAGACTTTATTGACTCAGACTTACTATTTTTGGCAGATTTCACGTCCGCACAGTAACTGACAACCCCTCTGTGTTTCTCTTATTTGGAATGTAAACATCTGTTTTCATGCTTCTGTAAGTAGCTTGTGTGATATGAGATCAGCAGGGCGCTGGGAGCAGTTATCACTGAATAATATCTCTATTGTCAGCTGTAAACAGACATTCTAACAAGTCTGACCAGCTTCTCTGTATAGTCAATCATTACAAGGTCAGCCAGTCTTCCACAGCTGCAGAAAGTTTATTGGTTTTTATGAATTTGTTTCTGAAAAGTGTAAGGTACTGATCAATGATAACGTATAACATAGTAACACTGAGAAATAATCTCAGATCTTGTCCTTTCCCATTTAAACATTTTCCTGGCCAAAAATTAAAGTTAACAATATATGGAAATATTTCTGTTAATTACTTGTAAATGGATTTGATTGATCAAAGTCAGAAATTCATCTTCAAAATTCTAAAATAATTAAATCATTTGTGGGATGCACTGTTCTTGAGCTATTGATATAATCCTGCTCTAAAATCCATTTTAAGCAATATTAACTATTGGAACTAGGGGGTAGTCACCCCTTGACGACTTGCTCCAGAGTAGAGTACTGCGGGGTGTGTTTCCAATGTATCTATACCTGATCCCAGAATATGTTTGTTTCGTATAGGTCTTGGAGAGTTAACGCCATCAGTTCTTCAGACATATATCAGTAAATCTTTGTGGGGACATATGTAGTATTAAAACACCTCACTACTACCTGTCCCAGGGACTAGATATAAAACAGTGCAGCGTCTTTGTTGATGCAAAGCAGAGATATCAAAACTGGACTGGTTTGTTTAATTTTTTCCTATTTGTAATTACTGGGAACTGTTACGTAAGTACTGTGTTCCTTTGCAAGATCACTAGAAAAGGATTTTTAGCTTTGCACTTATCTAAAGCCGCCTCACTCATGGCCTGCAGGGGTTGGATGCACATCAAAGCTTTACAAATGATCAATGCCTGTTTCAGCAGAATTGTGTAATGCTGCGTTCACATTGCCACTGCCTAAAAAGCCAGCTTTTTAGGCAGTGGGCAAAATTTTGAAAATTTGAGCCTGGTGTGTATTGCTTTACAAGTGCTGTATGCCTACTGTAGAAGAACTGTATTACCACAGGTTGTCCTGACTTTGCAAACAGAGCACTGCTAGATGGTCTCCGGAAACACTTGCTGGGGACATACGGAGATACAGCATTATACACTCCACTACCCTTACACAGAAGGGATTGGATATATAAGAGTGCGCTACAGATATCAGCTCAGTGCAACTAAATTGTGTTATTATATGCTGTACTGCCTTGTGTGTTCTTCACTATCACACATAACAGTGTGCTGGACTGTCTCTTAAGATCACCGTTACGGACACACAGTGTAATATGTGTTGTAAAATCCATTACCTATCTCATGCATTATGTTGATTTTGTGTATGCTTTGCTATCGCTTTGTAGCAGTGGTCTGTTCAAGTGGTCAAGTTAAGTCTTGGAAGACCAAAATATCTGATTTGGCCATGGAGGTAGCGGGGGGCAATCAGTGAGCCTGTTCTATTGCAAACTCAGGGGGAAAAAGCATCTCTGCCATATTCACAAATAAAGGAATCTACCAATGCATCTGACAATACAGACATTACCCAGCTGCTACCAGTTCCTTACCAACCTATTGGGCCATCTGGCTCCCTGCGAACCACCACTCCTAAAAGTGCCCAAAGATGTTCCTGTTTTCCCTCTGGCAGCTGAAATGTACATCACCCTGCCAACACTTACCAAGCCCCATTCCCCCACCCCTACCTCCCTTGAGTCGCTGTCTACTACAAACTCCCCCTTATTTTATCCCTCACCCACCTTGAATACACATATCTTTTACTCCTCCATATCACTTATAGCCTTGCACATAATTTCCTATAGGCACAGATTTAATTCTAGATGAAGGAGATTCATAACACAACCTCTCAGAGAAATGTTTGCTAATTCTAGGATCTTAGGAAATAAAATCCCTGAACTAATTGCAATAATGACAAGGGATAATCTGAATATTGTGGGAATCACGGATGGTGCAATGAAAATTATGATTGGGACCTAGTTATACTGGGATAATTTATTTAGGAGGGATAGAGTAGGAAAAATTGGAGGAGGCATATTAATGTATGTGAAAAAGGGTTAAATTCAGCTTTAAGTATTGAAAAACAGAGGCCCTTTGGGTAACCATAGAAACATAGGGCGTTATTCTTCATACTGGAGTGATATGTAGGCCCCCAGGGCAAGATGAGGAAAGGGGCAATGTCCAATAGCAAGACATTGCTAATATGGCATTAAGAGGTGAGGTAATAATCATGGGCCATATTCAGAGAACCACATTTTCTCCGATTTCCGTGCGTATTTTTAAGTACATTTAAACTGTGCATGCGTATTAACTTTTTATACGCAGTTCACGTAGACAATATTATTATTATTATTAACGTTTATTTATAAGGCGCTACACCGTATCCGCAGCGCCGTACAGAGGCAATAGCAAAGACAATAGTTGCATATACAATACAATAATTAATAGAGGGTAAAAAATATGAAGAACAAATACAATACATGTATAAAGCAAAAATTAAATACAATACAAAAATATCAAAACAATATGTGAGGAAAACAAAGATGCTGGATAAGTGTGTAGGAGCTGATTAATAAGGAGAGAGATAGACAGTAGAGAGAAAAAGTACAAAAGTATATATAGTGTACACCGTGCTGGACAATAGGTCAGAGGCTAGAGTAACTAGGGAGCAGTAAGGTTCAAAAAAACACAATTATTTATTGATGCAGTTAATAAAAACACATATAACTAAGAAGCTCAAACAGAGCTAGATATAAACCAGAGGCAAGTACACTTGTATATTGTAAGAATTCAATACAACACGCCACAGCCCGCAGGGAACCACTAAGTGGCCCGAACGGTGGGTAATAATAAATTATTATACCACTGTGGAGTGAAATGGTGAGACCGGCTGAAAGGATAATAACAATAATATGGCAATGGATAGTAACGACAATGTAGCAGATTCAGCTTGCTACAATGTAGCAATGGTTATGTCCCAACAAAAAGAGATCACAGATGAAATAGGAATAGCTCAAATTGAAGGTATAGCTGATTATGAGTCCCAAATGATGTAGCTAGAGGGACACCTGCCGTAGCTCAGCAGGACACATATAATGTCAGTGTAAAACACTGGGATAGCCAATAGATGTAAATGAAGCCAAAGATGTAGATTGAAATAAATATAAATATAAAATTGCCGATATTACCATGAGATGGCTGCTGGTGGGAGAATAACAAGGTGTCCAACGGCCAGATTTTGGTGCAGAAACTTTAAAACGAGCGTGCTACACGTTGCCGGGCGTCCCCGGCGCAGAGTGTTACACAGATAGACGCTTC
>WWET01000492.1:302985-339497 GCA_011038615.1 Limnodynastes dumerilii
CC
Source organism: Limnodynastes dumerilii (assembly GCA_011038615.1). Lineage (NCBI taxonomy): Eukaryota > Metazoa > Chordata > Amphibia > Anura > Limnodynastidae > Limnodynastes > Limnodynastes dumerilii. Next base: position 302,988 of record WWET01000492.1, read on the forward strand.
GGCTGAAGTTAGGGTAGCCTTCAGCCGGCGTAAGGAAGGAGCCATACGCCCGCACAGGGGGAGTGAATGCCGATACGCTGTGCTTTAGTAAGCACAGCGCATCTGTGTAGGTCTGGATCAGGCCCACTGTCCATACTATCAATTGATATGATGACACAACATGGTAGCTCAGGAACTGGTGAGGTTTATTGCAGGAAGACAGATAACACAGGATATGTAACACAGGACAACGCAGATAAGGCAGAAATGAGCAGAAAATACCAAGATACCTGGAATGCAGATAACCGTGGAAGCAGACAAATGTCAGAGGTACAGAGTGTCCAAGATGGGTGTAGATGCCAAGAGTCCAAGACACACTGCCCATACTTAAGAAGGCTTTAGGACCCGTATTCAGAGTACCGGATGTATAACATATACGTCCGGTGTTTAGAGACTTTTACTACTGTGCATGCATAGTAATTTTTAACGTAATCTACGTACCTTTTTCTTATGTAGATTGTGTTAATGTGGTCTATGTAAGAAAAAGATACGTAGATTACGTAAAAAAAATGTATACGCGCGCTCAGTAGTAAAAATCTCTAAACACTGGACGTATATGTTATACGTCCGGTACTCTGAATACGGGCCTAGGTTCTTAATTATATACAACTAGTAGCAAAACACCCCTTGTTTTCAGCTTCTTAACTGACTTACGAATGCCATAGGGCTACCTTATCTTTAGGTTCGTAGTTGTGTGCGTAGGGCGGCTAATTGAAAATGTTTCTGCCTAACTGCGCCCAGATTTCCTCATTTAAATGGCTCCTTCCAAACAAATCTTCTTATCTTTCTTCTTAATTTTCCCGGCACGCCCCTTCATTCTTAAGTCACTACGAATCTTGAAGAAATTCATAAGGGTTCCTATGGGTGAGTCAAAGCTGTCCCGTTTTACGTAACTTGCGTATATTGGGTTATTACGCCCGAGCAGTATATCCCTCTCTAAATATACACACCTTAAAAAATCACAGACTCTTAAGTGTGAATCAGGTCTGCTATCAATCACACACTACACATACTATCACTCACACACTGTCCACCATGCTATCACTTACACACAGCCCATACTATCACTCACACACTGTCCATACTATCACTTACACATGGCCCATACTATCACTCACACACTGTCCACCATACTATCACTTACACACTGTCCACCATATTATCACTTGCACACTGTCCACCATCCTATCGCTATCACACTGACCATACTATCACTCATACACTGCCTATTCTATCACTCACACACTACACATACTATCACTTAGAACTGCCCATACTAACACTCATACACTGCCCATACTATCACTTAAACACTGCCCATACTATCACTAACACACTGTCCACTTGTGCAGATCACACAATACATGTTAGTTACAGCTGACATCTTACCAGTGTGTACTGTCCAACAATGCTGCAGCATCATCTGAACCAGCTCCTAATTTTCAACATGAACGGCGTCCCGATGTCTTCTGCGTTAATCAGTGTTTTGCTGTCCTGACCCGTCAGCAACAATACTGATGCAAGCAGGATGAAGGATTGTTATAGAAAATGCTTTGGAGTAATATAGACGGTTTCAGCGGGGAATCATTTCATTGTGCACAGTGCACACATCGGGTCTATAATCTGATGTGTAGCAATGTAGGATCACCGCAAAATACACCGGTGTGTACTCAGTGGGTGTGGGTCCCCGCTTAGAATGGTCCTATTTCGATAGGGCCGTTTCCTCCCAGGCATTTTCAAACTGGCTGGGATTTCGATTGCATATGCCTCGAGGAGCCGTAGCAATCGATCCACGGAACACTGAGTTTTCGGTGCTCCGAAAAGTAAGTGAAAAAAGTCCCCCCAATCCTTTCCCTAATTCTAACCCTAACCCTCCCCTCTCAATACACTAACCCTAACCCTCCCTTCCTGGCAGTCTGACCCTAACCCTCCCTTCCCCGCACCCTGACCCTAATTGTCCCTTCCCTGCAGCCTGACCTTAACCCTCCCTCCCCTCAAGCCTGACCCTAACCCTCTCTCCCCTCAAGCCTGACCCTAACCCTGGAGAGGTTACTAACCTTTCCCTCAGTCTGGCAATAGCGGCGGCGGAGGGATATCGGCAGCGGCGGTATTTGTGAATGAGAATCGGCACACTCACACATTCTGAAAAAAAAAATTTGAAAGTTGCGAGTATTCGAAATAGGGACATCCGAAAAGGAACTTTTGGATGTCCCTATTTCGGAAATGAGAACTTCTAACCAGGAACTGTAACTGGTGCTCAGCTTAAGGCAGCAGTAGGTGGCTTTAACAGGGAGATTGGTACAAAGCAACGTGTAAAGAGTTTGTGGGACGCATTCACAGATCCATTAGTTAAAGGTACGTAATTATACGCACATACGTTGCAAGGCAACACCCATGACACTCCCCTCACACAGATGGGTTTTCGTAGACTTCCGCCTCCATAGGGCACCCTTATCTCTACATGTGCATTTACGTGCGTATAATACTTATGTACGTGCGTATGTAACCAACCGCGCCCTCAAATGGTCATTTAAATGCCTCCCCCCACCCACTTACACGTTACTTTGTCAGTACGGATTTTAACCACGTCCCTCCGCACGTATGTCCCCAAATGCGATTCAGAAGTACATTCCTAATGGACTTAAGTGCGTAAAATCAACGTAAATAGCGTAAATAAAGTTTCTACGCATGCACAGTTACTCCGATACTATAAATATGCATGGAATGGAGTTTCCCCAACAACCGTTTTGAGCTTTCTCTTGTGACAAGGCGTAACAGGTATTAATGGACGGCCGGCCAATCAGGATTGGAGTCCCATCAGAGAACAGATACATGTATAATTAGTAGTGATTAGTTTGCCGTGAAACTTGTCGTTTTAAGCATATACTATCTGTGCCATAAATGCCTTAATAGAAAGAAGATAGTGTTAACTATCACTTAGAACAATTTAAATACATGCACATATTCTATTACAGATAGGGATGAAAGACATGCCCAAATCATGCCTCTAATTAGCAGGCCATTATGAAAAGTCTACAGACTGATAATCACATTTGTAGCTAGTTGTATATTAGATATTCAGATAACAAGGAAAACATAGTAAGCACCACAAATGATTATTAATGAGCACATGACCTAATTGGTACCCTGTCATGATTACATTGCTAATCAGACAACCTTGGTGTGCAACCAACAGGTATCATGGACTCCACTTTGCTCTATACAAACCCAATGTATTACCATAGCTAGCAACTGATGTTTTTATACCACTGAGACCTCTGCCTGCTATTGCCCAGTACAAATGTCAATTTCCAACAGCTGTCACGTTTAGGTAAACATTGTGGTGTTGTGTGTACCACACACTGTGAGAAAGATCATGAATTACTTTGTTATGGCTCCAGAGTTCAGCTTTGTATGGTGTATTACAATGATTTTCGTTGGCTAAATTAAGGTAGCTTTAAATGATTAAATGATTTACACAAAATGGTGGTTATTCAAATCAATTTATAGGTTAATACAGACAGGTGCATAAAAGGCAGTGACACGTGTAAGGAAACAAATGCAGTAAAACAGTTTACATTGAGACAATGTTGTAGCTTGCTATAAATAATACACATGTTACATGTAGCAGATGGCAACCAATTGGACAGAAGCTTTTGCAGAATGAACTTAAACTAAACTGATAAAAGCAAATATTTGGCTCCAGAGGAGTGACCTCTCTCTTCTATTTTTCACATGGTGCCATGCAGTAGCAGCAACAGAGTATGGGTTGTGTGAACATAGCAGGACAATATGGACGGTTGCCCGAAATTGGACACATGGATAAAGTGCTATTTTTGCAGTTGTTTAAATAAGTTTGAAAAGTACAAATACTTAATGCATCACTTTACAATAAACTAATTCCCCTTTACCTGAAACATAGCAGAAAAGCGGGAAAATAAGAATATATTTATTTTAGTCATAATTTCAATAAAATGGATACCTTTAGCTTGGTCTGCAAAATGGTCTTGAAATATTTATGTGAGAAACCAAGCACTTGCTTCTTATATTATTATACCACTAGCCAATTTTACATAGCAAAGAACAATTTCTTTTGTTTAATGTTATCAATTACCTATTTATCATTATTTCCACTACTTACAGTGCAAAGATAGTTCCCTGTAGAGGTAAAGGTTTCCTTCAACAACAGTGTTGCTGTTTAATAATGAATACATTCACTCTCTTACTATTGTGAAATCATTAGGGTAATGGAGGACACACTTCCTGCGGTTTGTATTACATTAACTCGAAGCATCTTCCTTGCCTGAGAAACAACATTCTAACAAGTAAAATCAATACTCAGAAATTGGAACTCAGATTAACTACACAGGAGATACCCAGAGGTCCAATGCTTACAAGGCAGTGTTTGACAGATGAGTCACACTTTAAAGTATAAGCAGATGATGCCCTTGAGGGATCTCATATCCCATCTCGTCTTTACACATCACATCTCCTGGCAACTTTTAACACAGATGGCAACTGCTCTTACATGTCAAAGGAAACTCCAGAATATCCCAAGAGCAGGATGAGCTATGTTGGGTAAAATGAGCTGCTCCTGTTAGATGAGAGCTCGGTGACACAGAATGACAGCAGGGGAACGGTGATAATGTACAGTTGCCAGACATAAAAGTTCATACATTTATCAGATAAATGGCATTGGTCCTCAAAGAGCAGACAGCTAAATGATGGGATCTGAAATGTAAGGGAATGATGGCAGAGAAACACAAATCTTACTGCAAAACCAGTAAAAGAAAATAATCCAGTGACTGTGACAAAATTCTGCATTTAGAAATAATTCTCTGTAGCTTTTTTCTGTAGGGGTTGGCACTTTCCATTAGTAGGAGACACTAGCCACAAACCCTACAACATGGCCCATTCCATTATGTAGTGTTCCTGAGTGTTCAACAATCAGTTACTATGGTAACCACTAGGGTGGGGGAGAGAAACATATGTTACTTCATTAAATCCAGAAGAGTGTGACAGGTGGGAGATCAGGAGCGGAGTATTGTGTACCTAATGGATGTTATGTTAAATGGTCTGTAGCCGTAACCAACTACGTTTCCTCCTATATCTTGTCTAAATGTATTTAAACATATTTGGGGAACACTATTACCAATATTCATAGCCCCTTCACACTCACCTGTGCTAAAACATTCAAACCAAATCTGCAGGTGTCTTTCTTGGCCATCATAAAAAGTCTAGATGCGGAAATGAAACCCTGAAAATGTCTTCACTCTCTAAAAGTGGAAACTACACACTTTCTGCATCTTGTAGGCCTATTTCACTTAATTCAAATGATAACATGCTCCTCTTTGTTTCCAACCCCTATACATCAGTCATTGCAATCTTGGAGCTGCTGCTGATATTTGAGTCTTTTGCAGGATATAAGGTAAACATACAAAAATATAAAATCAGCTAAACCCCGCTTCCTCCACAAGCTCTCTCTAAATGGAAATTTGTGCAGCATAAAAGTATTTGGGAATATAAATCCCAATGCAACTTTACACCTTTATAAATGTAATCACTCACCTGTTATTGCTAAGATAACTATGATCCTGAAAAACTAGATGTCATTATATTTATTCTTTCATAAATTGTCTTATTTTATGCTTCTGCTTCCTCTCGCCAATAGACTTGCAAAAATGTGCCACATTGCTCTATACATTTCTTTGGAAGGGTGATAGAACTAGGATTTCTGTGAGGCAGAGCAGGGAGGTATTGGCTACCTGGATATTGCTGCCTTTGGTCTTTCTGCTTTATCTAGATGTGTTTCAGATTGACTTCTGAATCAGTACCAATTCATGAATGTCCATTTAGAAAATGAGCTGTTTTATCCATACTCGCCTGGAGCCCTTTTGCATCTCCCTAGTTAACAGGTCCCCCCACATATTGACAATAAAGATTACAAGATGGAAAACGCGTTGTAACTGCTAGAACTAGTGAATGGAATAGGGCACTATGTCAAGAGATAACACTGATAAAGTATTGTCCAAGTATCTAATTCCGGTAGGTTATGACATCCTAGTATTACTCAATATAGTACATCCAATAGAAATGCATCAACAGTAATTAATCAATAAATAGATGAATAGATAAATAAATCAATAAATAAAATAAATAAATTATTAAATTAAATCAAATACAAAGATAAACACACCAATAAATAGATGATAAAAAAGTGAAAATCAATAAATAAATCTGCCTGGGATAAAGTGGGAGGAGGGAGAAATTTAGATTAGCCAGGGGGAGGGAGGCGGACATTACGCGTATAGTTAAAGTAGCTCTATGCCACTCGTAAGTGTCATAAGGTACCTAAAAAGGGGGATGGGATGGGGGCAGGACGGGTGAGTTAGATGCGTGCATGTCTGTACCTAACTCACCCGGATCTGTTAATCGGGCCCATAACCTGGAAGAACAGTAATAATAATAGCAAAAGAGAAAGAGGGAAAAATTGAACAAATTTGAAAAATAAGTATAAGAAATAAGAAGCAAAAGAGGGGAAAAATTGAACAAATTTGAAAAATAAGTATAAGAAATAAGAAAAAGTATAAAAAATAAGTATAAGAGGAAGAAAGAAAAGAAGAAATTATTGGGGAACTAATCTATAAATCATACTTCAAACATTTTAGAAGACTGCTGGTGTGGATCTTAAATAGAATCAGTAACAACCCGAGTCACAGAGAATTATCACTCTCTGAAATCACAGTTCTGCAGAAGGAAATTTTCCCCAACTAAAGGAGCAGATCCTTTTGAAGTTTATATCGATCTTCAGAAGTATATTAGAAATCTATCCTTAAAAAAAAAGGTTTTAAAATGGACAATAAAAAATGTGTTATTTTTAAAAAACCTTCTCACCCAAATTTAACTAAGAAATAAATGCAAGCTCTAAGGTTATTACAAAAAGAATAATCTATAAAAATAAAACCTGCGGATAAAGGGGGGGGGTTTGGTTGTAATCATGAACCAAAAACTTAAGTCCAGGAAATGAAAAGACAACTAGAAGATGGAGTGACTTATGAAAAGCTGAAAAAAGATCCCACAATAATGACACACACCTCAATGAGATCTTTAATTGACAAATATATTAATGTAGGGATACTAGACAAAACCGCAACAGATTTTATTTAGATAGAGAATCCTTTTGTGGCAAGGATATATATACTTCCAAATGATCCATATGGATATAAAAAAACCCAGGCAGACCAATAATATTGGAACGTATGCAGTGTACCGGACATATAACATATACGGCCGGTGTTTTGCGATTTTGACTACTGCGCATATGTAGTCAATTTTTTACGTAATCTATGTATCTTTTGCTTACGTTGATTGCGTATATGTGTTCTTAAAGACTGCATAAATAAATAAACAACAACCCCTTAATTTACATCCATTTTGCCATTGAGGGCTATACTAAAGAATCATTTCTAAGGATCTATGTACGCTATCCTATAGGATTGGGAATAACAGCATAAGCAACTAGATTTTAGTTTGCCTGCAATGTTCTGTAGCGTGAGCCTTTGAAGATGTGAAAATGTAAGCAATATTTATATAAAGTCTCTCAACTTTTTCTTATCATTGTAATTTTGAGCCTGATTCAGATTTTGAAAATAAGAGAGGAAATTTACACCTGGGCAAAACCATTTTGATTTCAGGGGAGTTAAACTAATTATATTCTATGCATGCAGGGAGAATACTTTACTTTTGCTTACTGCACACAGATACTGCAATAGATAAAAATTGACTCCCCCTGAAATCAACATGGTTTTGCCCAGGTGTAACTTTCCTCTCTTATTTTCAAACTCTGAATCAGGGCCTTTGGGGCAGATCCCAAACTAAGTCCGACAGGGGAATTACGATATTGTATCGTAACAGAATTATGTACGCCAGTGGGTGTTATCCCTATTTTACGATGGTTGTATCTCCGCCATAGAGGCAGAGATAGCCATGTAAAATAAGGTTAGGAGTGGGGGAAGCCTCGTTATGATCAGGTAAGGACACATATGTGATCGTAAGTGTTAAGGTAGGAATCTGGACGCGTAAGTGTCCAGATTTCCTACCGACAGCGGGGTGTGCATGGTGCGTGCATTCCCTGCTACGAGGATGGCCGTAATGACCTTGAGCGCCCATAAGGCTCCCGTAGGTCTGGATCCAGCCCCTTATTATGAACCAAATATTGTTTAATAATGTTGTAAGTGTTACAAAATGATCTTTTAAAAGTACATTGGGAGTAGTAATTTGTACATTACAGAAATAATGTACTTAAATAAAAAAAACCTGTACACTTACTGATAGGAAGAGAATGTTCACCTCTGGGTCAGGTACTTTAGAATGACACTCTCTATTATCATTACTTCATTGGAAAAAAAAACAACTTTGTGTTGTGACTCATATGTTTCCATCCTACCTCCTGATATATTTTATGTGCTTTACCTGTCAGATGTATTGACAATGTAGAAAATGTACACTATGTTGGTTTGTCTTAGTCTTTGTGCAATATTTTATCACTTCAGTGTGTAATTGGTGGTTTTTGCACCTAGACATTGTTGAAAATTTCTGTTCTTCTTCGTTATTAATTGTGGCACAGGTTTTTTGTCTTAATACTTATATACTTTTATCATATCAAAGTTATGTTTGTCTATCTCTCTGTAACAAAATATATTTTATTTGTTCCTTTTTATTTATTTATTTGTTTCACCTTCCCTCACCATCTGGTATCCATCTAGGGTTTCTTTTCCCTCTCCCGCAAGTCCGGTTCATCAGAGAACGACCTGTTGTTGGGGCACAGCAAAATCCATCCCCACCGCCAGGGGCTCTGGGGAATACTATCTGATAACAAAGACCCGTGCCCCGTTAGCCGTAACATTATAATCGGCCATACTACGCAAACCCTGAGGGAACCCTCCATGACAGAGGCCATAAATGCCCTCATCACTCAGGTGTCCAGCCTGGGACAGATGGTTCAGACCCTGACGAATAAAGTTAACGATCAGGAGGAAGCCATTTTGGCCATGCGGGCCTCAGTTGTTGCCCCTCAAGCCCAACCCTCTGCCCCAATACCACCCACAGCATCCCCTGACATTAAAGTCAACCTTCTGGACAGATTCTCTGGAAACCGCAGCCAGTTCCATCTCTTCAAAGAGAATTGACGTCTGTATTTCCGGCTCCGACCCAACGCTTCAGGATCCGAGCGCCAATGAGTCAGTTTGGTAATCACGCTTCTCCAGGGGGATCCTCAGGCCTGGGCGTTCAGTCTGCGCCCTGAAGACCCTGCACTTCAGTCAGTGGACGCATTCTTTGAAGCTTTGGGCCTTATCTATGATGATCCGGATGAGGCAGCTACCGCCGAGGTGAAGCTTCGGTTCCTGCGTCAGGGAAGGACAGCGGAGGAATACTGCTCTGAATTCCGTTGCTGGGCCAATGATTGCAGATGGAATGACCCGGCTCTGTGCAGTCAATTTCGCATTGGCCATCCATGGGCACATACATTAAAGAAAATCTGGAGAGAGGGTTCATCCGTCCCTCTAAGTCACCGGTTGGTGCATGTTTCTTTTTAGTGGGCAAGAAAGATGGCTGTGTATTGATTATTGGGCATTGAACCGTGTTACGGTCAAAAACACTTACCCCTTGCCATTAATCTCGGATCTTTTCAATCAAGTCAAAGAAGTGGTCATTTACTCCAAAATTGATCTTCACAAGGCATATAACCTGGTACAGATCAGGGAGGGAGATGAATGGAAGACCGCTTTCAACACCCATTCAAGCCACTACGAATACCTGGTAATGCCTTTTCGGTTTATGTAATGCTCCAGATGTATTCCAAGACTTTATCAATGATGTTTTCAGAGACTTCTTAAGGAAGTTCGTAGTGGTCTATCTTGATGACATCTTAATCTTCTCTCCCTCCCTTGAAGAACACCAGAAACATGTAAAGCAAGTTCTTTCTCGCCTCCGAGAATTCAGGTTGTATGCCAAGCTGGAGAAATGCGAGTTTGAAGTCTCCAAGGTAACCTTTTTAGGGTACATCATTTCCCCTTTGGGTTTCGCCATGGACCCGGAGAAGGTCAAAGCAATTCTTGAATGGAAACAGCCCGCGGTCCTGAAAGTCATTCAGCGATTCATGGGATTTTCCAATTATTACCTTGGATTCATTAAGTCCTTCTCCATTCTGATGGCTCCCATCTCCGCTCTGACCAGAAAAAAGGCTGATCCTTCGAGATGGTCTGTGGATGCTGTAAGAGCCTTTGAAGCCCTCAAACAAGGCTTTGTTACTGCATCTATCCTTAGACATCCAAATCCTGAATTGCCGTTCATTATCGAGGTGGATGCATCGGACGTAGGGGCAGGGGCTGTGCTTTCTCAACGAGATCCCCAAGATTCGAAGTGCTATCCATGTGCCTACTTTTCTAAACAATTTTCATCTGCAGAAATGAACTATGATGTTGGGAACCGAGAGCTGTTGACCATCAAGATGGCATTTGAAAAATGGAGGCACTGGCTTGAGGGGTCAGCTCACATCATTACAGTTCTTATGGATCATAAAAATCTGGCATACTTAGAATCCGCCAAATGACTGAACATCCGTCAGGCCCGCTGGGCCTTATTCTTCACCCGTTTTAATTTCATCATAATCTACAGACCCAGCTCTCTGAACCATTGAGCTGATGCTTTATCCCGCGCATTCCTACCTCAACATGGATCCTCCCTCCCCCCTTACCGGTGATCCTTCCTACCACCATCGTAGCTGGATTGACCCAATCTTCAGTCCAGAATTCTGGCAGTCCAAGACCAAGCTCCTGAGCAGATGCCCTCCGATCAGTTATTTGTTCCCAAAAATTTCAGGAAGCAAGTTCTCCAGGAGAATCATTCATGCAGGAGTGCTGGTCACCTGGGTATCCAGAAAACTCTCAAAGCTTTGTCCCGATCGGTTTGGTGGCCCTCTATGATCCAGGATACCAAGAAATTTGTCAACTCATGTATGTGCCAAGAACAAGACCCCGCGTTCTCATCCTTATAGTCCTCTGCTTCCTCTTCCAGTTCCTAATTATCCATGGACACATCTGTCCATGGACTTCATCACGGATCTCCCTAACTCCCGGGCTTTTATTACCATCTGGGTGGTGATCGACAGGTTCAGCAAGATGGCACACTTTATTCCCTTACCAGTGTTACCCAATGTCCAAACCTTGGCTACTTTGTTTGTGAAGCACATTCTCAGACTTCATGGACTGCCCATGGAAATTGTCTCTGACCGAGGCTCTCAGTTCATTGCTTCCTTTTGGAAATGTCGATCTGCAAATGTTTTGGGATCGAAATCAACCTGTCTTCTGGATATCATCCTCAATTCAATGGCCAAACGGAAAGGGTGAATCAGTCCTTGGAACAATACCTACGTTGTTGCACTTCCCAATTCCAGGACAATTGGTCCGAGAATATTCCATTGGTGGAGTTTGCGTATAACAACGCTCATCATTCTTCTACCTCAGTGTCTCCCTTCTTCTGCGTCCCCAGGGCTAACTCCATTATTCCTGTCACCACCACCCCTGACCCTGGCGTTAGGGGGACAGTCAACCCCTCCTGTGTTAGTAGAAAATCAGGAAGAATATCAGTTAGAGGAAATTCTAGATTTAAAAAAAATCAGAAATCAGATTCATTACCTTGTGCACTGGAAGTGACACGGTCCGGAGGAAAGATCTTGGATACCGGGAAAGAATCTACATGCTGATAGACTAAAGAAAAACGTTCACAAAAAGTTTCCACTCAAGCCTATTCATTAGGGGTATCATAACCCCTTATTTAGGGGGGGTAATGTTACATGTTGGCATTACCGACGCTTACCTTCTGCCTCCGTTGGAAGCATGCTGCTTCTCCCTGCCGGGCGCTCCTGCACATGCAGTAGACGGCATGTAAACAAACCCACGTGGACTCCAGGGCTGCTGTCGGGCACGCGCTCTCACTGTCTCTTCTTATTGGCTGTTTTCCCCCTTCTTGGGGAAACAGCCTATTTGCATTCTCCCGTTCTGACTGCTGGCCAATCAGTGACCAACAGCCTCTATTTCAATCTGTCTCTCCCATTCCTTGGCGCCGATTATAGTTTCTGCCTGTCAGTGCTGTGATCTGCTATCTTGTGTGCCTAATGCTTTTGCCTAGTGAATTGACCGTTGTTTGCCCTCAGTCCTTGCCTTGTTCCAGCCTTGGTATATAAAGTGTTTCCATCCCCGGTTCTCTCTCCTTAGTGTGCCTTCCTATCCATTATTCCTAACCTTCCCTGGAGTGCTTGTCTGTGTTTCCCCTTAGGGGGCACCGCCGTATGTCTGCGTGTGTGCGAGCCCTAGTTCGTCTTGTCCAGTCTTGTACCTTCCGTCCGCCGTCCCTGGTTATGTGTTTTATGTAGTTTGTCACCAGCCGGTTCCTTCCGGTTCAGTCTGTCTCCTGCTTCCTTGTTTTCACCTTCCCTCACCATCTGGTATCCATCTAGGGTTCTTTTCCTTCTTCCGCAAGTCCGGTTCAACGGGGCACGACCTGTTGTTGGGGCGCAGCAAAATTCATCCCAACCACCCGGGGCTCTGGTGAATTCCACCTGATAACAAAGACCCCGTGCCCTGGTAGCCGACTCAGTAACACCATACCCAGAGACCTGCCGTTTTGTTTTAAATATTGTTAAAAACAAATAACATTAGCTCAGTGGGAAGCAGTCGCTGCCTCGAAAATGCTGTTTCCAAAATAGAGACAGCCAAAAGCTATTTTCGTCTGTCTCTAATTTTCGAAAATAGCACTAATGAAAAGATTTTATTACTTACCCATTTATTCAGAAACCGCCGCCGTCGCAGACCTGTCACACTGCTGCAGTCCCACTGGACAGGTTAGTATTACAGGGGAGTCTATGGGGAGTTTCAAGGTTTGGAGTCTATGGGGAGGTTTAAGGTTAGGAGCCTATGGGGAGTTTTAGAGTTAGGGTTAGTCAGTGGGGAGGGGAGTCTTAGGGTTGGGCTGTGGGGAGGGGAAACTTATGGTCAGACTGCGGGGAAGGGATTGTTAGGGTTAAGGTAGTGGAAGGGTAGGGTTAGGGTAATGAAAGGGAAGGGTTAGGGTATTGGAAGGGAAGGATTAGGGTAAGGATTAAGAATCAATACTCACCATTCGCCACTGCTTTTTTTTTCTACGGTGGATTGATTGCTTCTCCTCTGCGAGACAGAAGCAATCAATTTCCCAGCCAGTCTGCAACTGGCCAGGCGAAAACGACCCCTTTCGAAAAAAGTCCGTTCTCAGCGGTGATCCATACCCAGCTCAGAGAGTAACTTTTTTCTTCTTTTTAAATGAGAAAAAAATTATCTAAAATTGAAAAGATAACAAAAAACCTTAGAAGTAATTAATTTGTTACTTATTTAAAATGTATTATTAATTGTTCTAAAAATACAAATACAGTCCAGATCGAGTTCCATTTTTAAGTACAAATCAAGTTTAAAACCAGGATACAAAATTGTATAAAATACTCAACAAAAACACGTTACTAATTATTAACTACGAAAAAAAAATCCATCTAAAAAAGGACTTTGCACTTTCAGATAAAATAGTCTCATTTTCCATTTACAAAGTTTCACTGACTTTCACTATAAAACATGCACTTTATGAAATAAGCCTTCAGCAACATGAAACCCTTTTCCTGGACTGTAGGATATATGTTGAAACAAGTAGAGTACATTTATAGAAACTAGAATCCCCTGAAGAAAAAAAAGATGCATTATAACATAAATAAACTTCACAGCGGGACCCAGAATAAAAAAAAGATGCATTATAACATAAATAAACTTCACAGCGGGACCCAGAATCAGTCTTTAATGTAAGAAATTTATATAGAATAATGGGCACTAATCTGACCCAATTTGAAGACAAGTAACTGACATAATTAATATGTGTAATTAAAGATTGTGGCCTAGAGTTGGATGTCTATTTTATGTTTGTTTATAAAAATAAGTACTTATTTATTTAATTATTGATTAATCTATGCATTTAGGTACATAGATTGACTCATGGGCGGAACTACCATTAGTGCAACAGGGCAGCGGCACCGGGGCCCATGCTGATACAAAGGCCCACAGCTGTCATCACCGCACCGCCAAAGCTCCCCACTGGGTTACCTGGGATATCATCAGGGCCCAAAACATATTTTTTGCCCCTGGGCCCACAACGTGCTAGTTCCAACTCTGGATTGACTACAGGCAGTCTTTAAAGACTGCACGTAGTAGGTTAGGTAGAATGAGACGTGCCATTAGGAAGAAGTGGGCGGGGGGTTGTAGATTAGGCAGGGAGGTTGGGGGAGCCATTCTCCATGCAGATTATCATTCTTAAGAAGGAAAATACGCACGGTTACTTTAGGAAGCCCTATGGCACTCTTAAGTGCCATAAGGATCCTAATAACAGGGACGGGTTGTGGGCAGGACGGCTTAGTTAGGTGTGGAGACGGCTACATCTATCTCCCTCTTACCTGTGAATATGGTCCATTGTCATAAAAAAAAAAACATAAACTTAGTATTTACAAAGAGACTGGAAAGATGCAAATTGCATTTTTATCTATGACCATAGATACTGTATCTGATCCCTCCCTGTAATCCTGATTTCTTTGAGACCATTCTAAATTGGGATCCATGACAGTAAAGAAGCTTACATGACAAATCTCAAAGTTTTGATTTATATTAAACATGCTGAAGGAAATGACCATGGAAGCACATTTATGATACAGCAGTGTTTGTCTATTGTCTGATGTAACAGAGACAAAGGTTACATCAAGCAGATGCAGATATCTTTGTCAAGGGACACGAATCCAGCTATGAATAGACAAGTGACATGGCTTATGGATTTATACCCTAGTTGTGAGAAATATGATCTGTGTTGTGATCACTCCATACAACAACAAGAACTAGAGGTGGAAACACTAAGATGATATCCGGAATGTACACTCTATGTATGTTACTATTGTAACTTTCATCTTCTCTGGATTATAATTGTTTCAGCAAAATAATAATTTGTGAAATATGCACTCAATAGCACAGATCCAGACTTCAATAGCAAAGCTCTGTTGTTATTACGGGCAACACAACCAGGGCTTGGAGTCTAACTAGGGTCTGGTGTTCACCAATGGTGGGAATAGTCTGGGCTGCAGGTTGTGGCCCCCGGAGACGACGCCCGGGAAAAGAAAGATGAAAACCAAGATGAAGTAAGTAAAGGGGATAGGCTGGAGAAGATAGCGGGAAAAAACAGGGCCAGAAGGGACCAGACCTGGAAGGACCACACAGAACACTGAACAGGGACAATAGACTGATGGAAAGCACGGCAGGACTGAGACAAGAGATGCACAAGATGCAGGAGAAGGCAAGGAGAAATATGGGCTGGAGATAACACAGGGAGGAAGGAGAGAGAGAGAGAGAGAGAGGTACACTGGGAGAGCACGGCAAGACACAAGGCTGGATCAAGGGTCACTCAGGAATTACAAGAGCACAAGGCAGAAGGTAAGAGGCAAAAAGCACAACGCAGAGCAGGTCACAGGCACTATAACCGGCAGAGAATGTAAGCCTCGTCTGAACTTAAATAGACACTGGTAGCCTCTGATTGGACAATCCTCCTAAGCCAGGACAATATTGGAGTTGTTCTGGCAACAGTCCAGACACTAGGGAAGAGAGAGAGAATGCGCCCAACAGAACCGATGGTGCTGCCTACCCATATGGCTAATTTGCATACAGTTACGCCCCTGTGATGGTATGCATATCGGAGACACCGGGACAAGAAGGAAGAAGAAGGAAACATCTGTGTGAGTGATTGGAAGACCCTTCCCATCACTCAGAAATCTGGATTTGCATAGTAAACACCTTCCCACTGTCGGAACCTTTTGCATACTGATCACAGGGTATTTTCCAATCAGAGCATCAGGAAATCCTGCATAATAACACCTGATGCTGCTGCATTTATTTCCATTTCCATTAATCGTTCAATCGTTGCCTATGAATACTTCTATCTGCTCTCTGCCACAGCCATGTAATGTAATGGTCAGTGAAACTTCCATAAGAACAATGACTGAGAATCTATAGTTTTGAAAAGGATGGGACACAAAGGAAATCAGAGAGCTTCCTATCTCTGCCTTCCCAGACTCCTCTTTAGCAGCCTATTTATGCGGGATCTTTTATTTATTACATAATATTGAACACATGTTAACACCAATGACTAGAATTGCACGCACCAACATTCTGTATGTACAGTGCCGTATGCTGAGGCATTTTTAGGGGCTGAACCAGGGGTGCACACAAATCAGTACTCTAAGCGTCCCATACATCTGTACACAAAATGTGGGCAGGCTGCTTGTGATCCAAAAGCATATGCATGGTAGCTCAGAATGACTAGGCAAGTATGGATACAGCATACTGGCAGCTATGTGGCCATATACATTGCATAAGTGCAGGGTAGTACACTGTGATGTACACTGGAAATGGCGACTATGCTCAGTGTGAACCCCATCAGTCACAATGCAATAGCAGTAAACTTCACCCAAGGATGAATATAGGTAAAAAAAAAACCATTAACATGTGTGTATGTGTATATATATATACTTCTCAAATAGAGTTTGCTCAAATCAATTTATAAGGTATTTATATAGCAGGTGCGCAAAGCAAGGGGAGTTTGTACAAACTAATTCTCTGACTTTTATTTTAAAGATAAAAGATTATGGTTAGTTGCTGGGTAATGGCTAGAGTGCCAGGCCATGTTTTGTTAGCACTGACTATGTGTCTTATTTAGGTAGTATGGCTGAGTAAGTGATTGTTTAATGTCCCTGATGACAGTGACTAGATCACTGAAACGTTGGAAATAAATTGCATTTAAACCTTACAAGTCTGTGAGTGCCGCATCCTCTATTGGATGTCTACTATTACCTGCTGGCACCGCTGTATGTTGTTTTGATAAATTGAGTGCCTTTTTTTGGACAAACTATATAGATATATTGATATACTCACCAGTAGATAAACCACTGTGGTTGCTTTTGTACATCATTCTTTATCAGCCAGAGCACCACAGAGGATGAAACAGGAATTAATGGAAGACTTCAAGTGGTAAGTAAAAGGATGCTAACATATATAACATGTGTACTGACGGAGAGAGCTGGAGGTAAGTGCGTCTTTGGAATGGGGATGTGAAGGGACATAGAGAGGGGCAGTAAGGCTCAATGGACTCAGAAGGAGGGGGCAATAAAGCTGTAATGTAATACATTTTTTCCAAATTTCTAACCCCAAAATTAAGGTGTGTCTTATACATGGGAGCGTCTTTTACTTGGGGAAATACGGTATAAATATTATACCTACAAAATGCTTAAGCAGTGATTCCATAACCTTTGTATTGCATTTGAAGTATGAAATGCTAACATAATTGTCTGGCATAGGCTGTAGAGCGTCAGATCTCCGGATTTAGATATGACCTGTGGCTGGTGCAAATGTTTTGCCGTAAACCATGCTGGTTCTGGGTGGCCGGCACTTGCATGAGCACGCCCTTACTGTACACTATCTCTACCTCTTACCTCCCACAACATGCCCTTCAAAACGGTCACTGCGCTAGCTGTACTGGGGCCTGCATTGCCAAGTAGAAATTACACCGAGAAACGCTACGCCATTGGGTGTACATTATACGCTGGATCAACCCCAGAGTGTATTCATTTACATCAGGCTTAGACAACCTGTGACCCTCCAGATGTAGTGAAACTACAAGTCCCAGCATGCTTTGACTGCAAAAGCATGGCTGACACCTATTATTATTACATTATTATGTAGGTAGATGATCATTTTCGCATTAGTTAACACATGTAATGTAATGTGTGTGCTACAATATTTAACTGTTGGCACCAATTAGATCGTTTTCACATGTTTTTGCCCCTAGGGATTGTCAATAGGGATTAACTTTCCTTGCAGAGATTTAACATTAAATATTCCATAAATATTTAATGCAAAAATCTGTTTGGAAAAAAAGTGTTCTATATTTACTTTTCTTTAGAATTACCTCTCATTAATGGCATCTGCCCCAGGCTTACTTAGTCTAGGCAAACAAAGGTGATAACAAGAAAAATAGAATTGATGTCTTTCTTCTAAAAGCTTACAATGAATTTGGGTTCTGTGAGACAAAAGCAGACGGTAGGGAAAAAAATGAATAAAATGTACAAGTATAATAAATATAGTAATAACAAAGGCTTAATATAAACCATTTTGCAGTAATTGACAAGAATGTTTCAAAGAGTTGCAAACAATTACCATTATGGGACAGATTAACTAAGCTGCGGGTTTGGAAAAGTGGAGATTTTGCCCATAGCAAACAATCAGATTCTGGCTCTCACTTTCCTATTACATAGAGAATATCAGCTAGAATCTGATTGGTTGCTATGGGCAACATCTCCACTTTTCCAAACCTGGATCCTGGATGTCCTAAACTCAAACTCAATCTTTCAATACACAGAGCTATCTTTTAACGATCTTTAAAAGGGAAAGCAAACATTATGTTCTATAAGGCTTGGAAAAAAAATCAATTCAATTCACATAAAGTGCCATTTTTGCCCTTAGTACATAGCATTTATTCCTTACCAGTTGTCATGTTAACAGTCAAAATGTCAGCAGGTCAAAGTGTAGACTGGTAACAGTTGAGTATGATGTTAGTATTACATATATATTACATATACATTATTAAAATTCTGACTTTTTTATAAGATGCCTTTATTACATTAAGTTTACAGATGTTACAAACAAATACTAACATAATACTCAAAGGTCAAAATTCTGATGGTATTATATTTTTAATAGATAAATAAAAACTCACAAAGCTGATTGACTTGTTGTGGAATTATGACATTTCAGTGCAAATAAATAATTAGATGACACATCAACAAACTTAAAAAGCAACAGATAGCCAGGAGACAGTTATACTGCTTTCAGATCGCAGCCCCAGCAATAACCCTGGTGATTTGCCACGTTTTTTGCAAATACTTTTTCTATGTAAAGCATAACATTTTGGGTCCCAGCCCCGCGTCTGCCCTGAGATTGAGAAGGGGCTGCGTGTGTCTCCCGGGGAGGGACTTGTTTACTGTTGCATAGCAACAGTAACAAATCCCTCCAATAGAGTCTATTGAAATACCGGGGCCAGCACCTTTCACATTGCCAATTGCCAGGGTCCAATATAAGTCCCGGGTACCTTTCAGATCACCATCAAAAACTCTGGTTTTTGGTGGCAATCTAAAAGGGGTTTAAGACAACAGCCATGTAAACAAAGGAGACAAATAAACAATGAGCAAAAAAATTGTAATGTATCACAATATATTACATAATAATCACATTACATAATAATCAGGCTGATATTTGACTACTCTGTTCAAGTATCACATAGTGTGTGACCAGTTTACAGGATGGCAAATTAGGATTGATGGGTCAGGATTTATAAATGGGCAAAATAGATGTGTTCACCATGACCCAGGGTAGCTTCTCCACCACTGTATAACTCCCTTAGCTTCAATGATTAAACTGCTTAATTGGGGCCAGTGGTGTGATTTATTACAAAGAGATTTGTGATTTCCTTACTATAAGCTGGGATATTGTTCTGCCACTATAATAATGTGCCAAATATCTCCTAGATTTACCTGTAGGTACTCAGAGTACCTTAGCCTATAGACAGAACGTTGTTGGAATCAATATCATCCTCGAGATAAGGCTGCAGTACAGCAGCAAAGCACATTTGATTTTGCTACAGAAAACGTGTTGTCAGATCAGTGATTTTAATCAAGTAATGAATAAATAAATAAAAAGATTTTTTATACTGTATATAGTATCTATGAAACTACACATATATATTTTTGACAACTCGAATTTATACTGACACAGTGTAAACCAAAATGGCTCAGCTGTTCTTTTTAATGATTATTTAGGATGTGGCCGTGGGGGTATGTCCTCAGACAGGATGTGGTTTGCTGGTATGATGGTCTGTTAAGAAAGGGCCGGTGATGTAATTCCAGACCCTCCAACATGACCCATTCCATTAAGTACAATATAATCCACTCCTGAGCTTCCAACTGTCACTCACCTGGTTTAAACAAATTAACTGATATTTAAAAAAATATTTGTCTCTTCAACAAAGAACTGACAGTTGGAAACTAAGGTTCAGAGTATTTTGTACCTAATGGAATGTATCATGTTGGAGGGTATGCAGTTCCTGCAGTTGCAAAGAGTCATACACTGACAGGTAAGTGTTTTTACCTAACCCTACCCTTAAACCTTTCCTAACCCTCCGTGTCCCACCGCCTAACCTCAAACCTCTATGTCCCACAGAATAACCTTAACCCTTCTTGCCCCCCCCCAATCTAACCCTCTTTATCCTAACCCTAACCTTTCCTAGCCCTGTACCCGCCACAGCCTGTAGCTATTAGGAATAGGGAAATAGATACCCGTTGCCAATAGCAATTTGACACAGCTGCTATTCAGCTGGTGGCTGTCGAAATCACTGTCGAAATAGGGCAACAGGCCACTGTACCCCCCCCCCCCCCCCAGGGGGGGAGGCGGGTGTGTCTNGAGGAGGATTGGGGCTTTTCAGTCTGGTACATTATTGATTCTTCTGCAGTAAAGTAATGCAGCCATTGTGTTCTATGCCTTTATACCCAGGGATTATTAGCTTATGTTCACAGGGTAGTGCATACGCTTTTGGGTTTAATTGAAAGAAAAGTCTATAGCAGTATAATGCTCTACTTTCTTTAAACTCTCTTGTAAAAATTTGCTTGATCCAGACTTCTGAGTAAGGTCCCCCTGACAGCTTTCAACATTGTGGCTTTGTGTTACATAATATAGGTGTGCAATCACACTGGGTACCAATCTAATCTGCCGCCATAAGAGCAAAGAGATCTGAAATCTTAAAGTAGGGTTTTGGGCTCAGAAGTCTATGTGAGAGTGGTTACATAAGCGCTCACAAGGATGCGTAAATACAGCAGGCATCAGCGATTGTATCCCTGCACGTGCTGCATTCAGATCCGAACACAGCACAATCATATCTTGATCCTGATCCAGGCTTAAGTGCACTTACCAAACGCATGGGGTTGTTGAAGTCAGCTAGAGGCTAGAGCACGCCCATGACACCCCCCTCTCATGTCTGGACTTTACCTGACTTCCGAAGTGGATACTGTACCATTTGAATACCTCCCCACCCCTTGCGTATAATCAAAAGTACAGAGGGCTGTCATGCCCTAACGTACAGAACTTTGAGCTTTGAGCCGTATTTTCAGATGGTAACATCAGGTGTGCAATAAATAGGCAGTCATTATTAAATCTGTATCCACTTTTTAGATCTTAAATTATGCCTCTGGTTATTATTTTCTTGGTTCTCTTGATTTTCTTAATGTTATAATATCAGGATTTGTTCCTGACAAGTTTGTTGCAAGTCAGTTTCAGTTATGGGATACAAACTCGATTTAGGGGCAGCACAGTGGCTCAGTGAGTAGCACTTGTAGAGGTTGTGATTTTGATACCCGGTCTAGGCATCATCTGTGTGGAGTTTGTATGTTCTCCCCATGTCTGTGTGGGTTGCCTCCGGGTGCTCCGGTTTCCTCCCACATGCCAAAAAAATACTTTGTGTATGTATGTGTTTTGGACCTTAGTATGTAGCTACAATAGGGACAGGGACTGATGTGAATGTCTAATGTTCTCTGTAAAATGCTGCGGACAATGGGGCTAATTCAGAGCTGCACTTCCACCTTTTTTTTAGGTGCAAGTGTAGACCTGAGCAATACCATTTTTTTAAATTTATTGAGGCAGTAAAATAAAGCGGTTACATCGTATAATCACAATACAATAATAGCAGTTACATCATATAACAGTAATACAATCCTGGTAAATATTAATACAAAGAGAAAGAGAGAAGGGGCTGGATCAAGAACAACGTCCGTCGCCCATAATACATCCGTCAGGTGCCGAAAATAGGTACTGCGAATGCGTAGTAAGTAATTTACGTGATCTACGTATCATTTTGTTAAGTAGATTGCGTATATGTGGTCTTAAAGATATGCAGTCTTTTGCCTTGGGAGGCCTGCAGGGGTAATGACTGTTGACTTGAGAGGCCTGCAGGGGGAAACACTAGTGGCTTGGGAGGCCTGCAGGGGGAAACACTAGTGGCTTGGGGGGCGCGCAGAGGGAAACACTAGGGGCTAGGGAGGCCTGCAGAGGGAAACACTAGTGGCTTGGGAGGCCTGCAGGGGGAAACACTAGTGGCTTGGGAGGCCTGCAGGGGGAAACACTAGTGGCTAGGGAGGCCTGCAGAGGGAAACACTAGGGGCTAGGGAGGCCTGCAGAGGGAAACACTAGTGGCTTGGGAGGCCTGCAGGGGGAAACACTAGTGGCTTGGGAGGCCTGCAGGGGGAAACACTAGTGGCTAGGGAGGCCTGCAGAGGGAAACACTAGGGGCTAGGGAGGCCTGCAGAGGGAAACACTAGTGGCTTGGGAGGCCTGCAGGGGGAAACACTAGTGGCTTGGGAGGCCTGCAGGGGGAAACACTAGTGGCTAGGGAGGCCTGCAGAGGGAAACACTAGGGGCTAGGGAGGCCTGCAGAGGGAAACACTAGTGGCTTGGGAGGCCTGCAGGGGGAAACACTAGTGGCTTGGGAGGCCTGCAGGGGGAAACACTAGTGGCTAGGGAGGCCTGCAGAGGGAAACACTAGGGGCTAGGGAGGCCTGCAGAGGGAAACACTAGTGGCTTGGGAGGCCTGCAGGGGGAAACACTAGTGGCTTGGGAGGCCTGCAGGGGGAAACACTAGTGGCTAGGGAGGCCTGCAGGGGAAAACACCAGTGGCTTGGGAGGCCTGCAGGGGGAAACACCAGTGGCTTGGGAGGCCTGCAGGGGGAAACACCAGTGGCTAGGGAGGCCTGCAGGGGGAAACACCAGTGGCTAGGGAGGCCTGCAGGGGGAAACACCAGTGGCTTTGGAGGCATGCAGGGGGAAACACCAGTGGCTTTGGAGGCCTGCAGGGGGAAACACCAGTGGCTTTGGAGGCCTGCAGGGGGAAACCCCAGGGCCTTTGGAGGCCTGCAGGGGGAAACACCAGTGGCTTTGGAGGCCTGCAGGGGGAAACACCAGTGGCTTTGGAGGCCTGCAGGGGGAAACACCAGTGGCTTTGGAGGCCTGCAGGGGGAAACACCAGTGGCTTTGGAGGCCTGCAGGGGGAAACACCAGGGGGAAGGGGGGGGGGGGGGGGGGGGTGAGGGTCCGTTCAAGAATTCTCCATACAGGACACGCCAGGGATCTCCACACAGCAACTCTGCAAGCAAATCTACTGGGTAATAGAGACAAGCTAAACGTCAGGAGTTTCATTTAAAGAAAAGTGGTCCACCTCCGCGGTCGCGGCAGGAGTGGAGACAGCCCCCTGTCTACCCTCTTCCCAAGTATAGTCAGACCATGATAACCAACGGAAATGAGGGTTTGAGGCAGAGGCAGCATATTGGACCCCGGCCGTTTCCATGGTGCAATTAAATTGAATTTTGTCACGAATTTTAGTTATGCTTGGTATTCGCGGGTCCCTCCAGTGTTGGCCTATCACGGCCCTAGTGGCAATGAAGATTTGGCCAAGGAGGTATTTGTTCTCACTGGGGAAGTCTGGGGGAAACAGATGCAAAAGAGCCGCCGCCGGGTCCGGGGAGATAGGGAGCTTAAATACCCTAGAGGCTAGAGCAAATACCTCCATCCAGAGGGGCCTAATCCTGGGGCATGACCAAAACACATGCATGATATCTGCAACAACACCACATTCACGCCAACACAAGTTTGATATGGAGGGCCACATTTTGTGCAATTTCACTGGAGTAAGATACAGCCGATGGTATAATTTAAAAAACATCTCAATGTGGTTGGTGCACTTAGAGCTTTTGTGTATTCGCTGAGCTATTTGGAGCCATTGTTGAAGGGAGAGAGAGATTCCTAAGTCTAATTCCCACTGAGCCAGGGCCCGTGTTTTGTGGAGATTAACCGGAGTAGTAATGTCCCTATACCAAGAAGATATAGCTCCTCTGCTCCCACCCGCGGTAAGTCTAGCCAGAATCGCCGGGGGAGGGGGGTGCAAGGTGCCCGGGGTCTTGTATTTAGTGAGGGCCCAGTGTCGCAACTGAAGGTACTGGAATGTAAGGGTCGGTGGAAGATTAAATCTATGGGCCAGGACCTCAAATGAGGTAATTGCCCCTGATGTGGTAAGCTCCGAGATATCCAGCCATCCTCTAGACGTCAGACCAGACACAGTCAGATTGGGGATAACAAAAGACAATGCGGCCAGTGAGACATTGTTGGTTGGTGGGGTTATGGCCAAATGCCCAGAAGCTATTCTATCCCATACGAGGAGTGTATCTACCATAGACTGTAACTTAAGTGGTAATGCCCCACGATCTGCCTTTGCTACCCAAATCAAGTCCGCCAGAGGGAAGTTGCCCAGAGCACCTCTCTCCAGGTCCACCCAAGGCTTTTGGCCGGGAGGTAGAAACCAGTCTCTAGCCTGCGCAATAAGTGCCGCTGCATGATATGCCTCAAGGTCTGGTAGGCCCAACCCCCCGAGTTGTTTAGATAAGATCGTGCAACGGAAGGCAAGCTTCGGGGCCCTCTGTTTCCATATATAGGAGAGCATCACTTTTTTAAATTTAATCATATCCTGCTTGGGGAAGACATACGGAATGCAATGGAACAGATAAAGTAGTTTGGGTAGGAGCGACATCTTGAAGGCAGCTACTCTGCCCAACCAGGAGATTTCAAACTTAACCCAGGAATTAACTAATGTGTTTAGTTGGATGAACATTGGAGGGAGGTTAACCTCAAATACTTTACTCAAGGAGTTAGGGACCATAATACCTAGATATGACAGGGCTGTAGCTTTCCAGGAATACGAGAATCCAGCTTTCAGTTGTTCCAGAACTCGAGGGGACACATGACAAGGAAGTGCCTCTGTTTTAGTGGTGTTGAGTTTGTAGTAGGACACCGCGCTATAGGTAGACAAAATTTCATGTAGGGCCTCCAGGGAGGACCCCGGATTAGTGGCAAAAACTAGGACATCGTCCGCGAACAGACACAATTTGTGAATCGTGTCGTGAACGCGGACCCCTGGGAAAGCGGGAGATAACCGAATTTTATGGGCGAAGGGTTCAATGGCCAGGGCGAATATCAATGGTGATAGAGGACACCCCTGGGGTGTGCCATTAGTGATATTAAAGGGTGTAGAGAGAAAGCCGTTGCTGAAGACACGCGCCGAAGGCCCCTTGTATAGTGCCAGAATAGAGCTCAGAATTTCCCCATCAAAACCGAATTTCACCAGTACCTGTTCCATATACTCCCAGTGGAGCCTATCGAAGGCCTTTTCGGCGTCAAGGGAGAGGAGCACTAACTCCTCCCCTGACCTCTCAACCCAGTTGATTATGTTCAGCACTCGGCACGTATTATCAGGACCCTGTCTGCCCAACACAAATCCAACCTGGTCCGGGCTAATCAGAGCCGGCAGTAGGGGATTTAAGCGATTAGCTAGTAATTTGGCAAAGATTTTGAGGTCAGTATTTAACAATGCTATGGGTCGGTAGTTTTTAAACTCCGAGACATCCTTGCCAGATTTAGGGATAGTAATTATTTGGGCTTCTAACATCTCTTTGGGGAAGGATCCGTGTTCAGTGACCTGGTTGTAGAGGTTGGTCAACAGGGGGGCTAAATGTGAAGAGAATTGGACATAAAACTGATTGATATAACCGTCTGGACCAGGCACCTTGTTTTTAGAAAGGGACTTAATTGCCTGCGCTACTTCTGTAACACTCCAGGGAGCATTCAGTGCCTCCAGGACCTCCCGGGACACCTTGGGAAGGGGTAGGTCGCAAAGAAAACCAGCAATGGCGTCATGTGTAGGTTGAATAGTGGTTGGGTCATTTTTTAAGTTGTATAGGCGGGCATAGAAATCCGCAAACAAATTGGCTATGGAGGAGGGATTGAGAACCTTCCGACGGTTAGTATCCAGCAGACATCTTATGCGGTTGTTAGCCTGTCTGCTACGCTATTCCCTGCCACATAACATTTTTGATTGAGTTTGGCTAACGCCGTCTGGGTACGCAGGAGTAGGTGGGACTGCAGCCGGGCCTGGAGGTCCTTAAGCTTTTGTTTACTAAATGCGGAAGGGCGGAGCTGGTTCTCCCTGTCCACTGCCTGGATTTCTTTCTCAAGGTCTATTAGCGTTTTGAGATACCGTTTTTTAAGCCTAGCTCCTATTTGAATGGCTGCCCCCCTAACCACCGCCTTTAAAGCGCACCAGTGAGTAGACAGAGACGTTTCCCCCGGGGCATTCGTTTGAAGGTATAAGTTAATGGAGTCTTCCAGCGCCTTATTCGTTTGAAGGTATAAGTTAATGGAGTCTTCCAACGCCTTAAGTGGTTCTGGTGAGGACAGTAGATGGTTCTGTAAACGCCATGGTCTTAGAGGAGGCTTAGATATGTGTAGGTCCCATTTCCACACCACCGGGGCATGATCGGACCATGTTATGGGGAGTATATCAACCGAAGTGGAGTGCTGGAGCGTCCACTTATCAACCATGATTAGATCAATACGGGAATAGCTATTATGTACAGGAGAGTAGAAGGTGTATTCCCTAGTATAGGGTAGGGATTTATGCCACACATCATATACGTCAAATTCCATCGCTAATTTCCCAAAGGCGCTGGGCAAGGGCCTCTCTGGGGACCTGGGCAAGGAGGCAGATGTCGTGGACCTGTCCAGTTTAGGGTCAGGAGCAACATTAAAATCACCGAGAATAATTAAATGGCCTTTCCTGACCTTAGAGATGTCCTCATAGAATTTCCTAAGGAAAGGGATCTGTCGCGAGTTAGGGGCATACACTGACGCGATTGTCACTATCCTATCTTCCAGTTGACCAACTATAACTAGGTAACAACCATTTTTATCCTCAAGTTTAGCGTGTAGGGTAAAAGCGAGTCTTGAATGGATGAGTATCTCAACCCCATTACGCTTGGCCGGGCCATTAGCAGTGAAAACTGTGGGATACCGAGAGTCACTGAACACAGGGGGGTTAGAGGCGGAGAAATGTGTCTCCTGGAGCGCAGCCAAATCAGCCTTTGATTTGTGGAGGGTGGACAAAGCCATGCGGCGTTTATGGGGAGAGTTTAACCCCTTGACGTTTAAAGACAGAAACCTAACCATGTTTCCAATAGAGGAATAGGGCTATTAATGCTAGCGGAGAACCCTGGGGGCGGAAACACTGCCTGTTTTCCCACATTAACGGTGACGTAACGGGGGACCCATACATAAGGGGAGTGAGGAGGGAAGGGGAAGAAAAAATCAAATAGGCCAGTAACATCGGCCTAAAACTATTGTCGCAGGGGGAGAGAAAAAATGGGTGGAAAGGGAAAATATGCGACAAATTAGTTGGAGGGGGCCCGAGTGGGGAGAAGACCGCCCAGAGGGGGTCCGAGTGGGGAGAAGACCGCCCAGGCAAAACCCGCCCCGCATGAAACACAAGATAAACAGTAACAAACCATAAAACATAAAACAGACACCCTACTTGACGAAATTTGCGTACGCTAAATAATAACATATGGCTAAACCACGCAGTGAGACCTTTGCAAACAGAACCTCCTATAGTATGTTGAGTGTAAGCGGCTCACATAAGTTCCGAACTCATATTAACTTCTTAATTCGCTAATCTGAACGCTGAACCTCCCTGACTACGTAGAGGCCAGTCCAACAGCAATGGTTGAGCTAGATATTTAACTCTAAAAAAGTATAATACAGGTAAGTGAACTACTAACAGTACTAAATCAGACAATACAGAGAAAGCAGCATAAAATATTAAAGATAAACATAACAGAAATCAGTCCGGAACAGCCGGGAGTTACCCGTCCTGCGACCATCCAGAGGTAGGCGCAGTCTTCCTGGGAGTCGGTGATGCAGGGGGAGAGAGGTTCCATTCCTCCAGAAGCTTCAGTCCCGCTTCCACCGACGAGACGCTATAGGTGGAGTTTTCCCAGGTGATGAGTAATTTGACCGGAAACCCCCATTCCATTTTCACGAAGTGTTAGAGTCACTGGCGCAAAGGAGCGTCGCTTGTTAATAGTGGTCAGGGAGAAGTCCTGGAAAAGCTGTAAATTCCCCAGAAGCTTGGCACCATCCGGATGGCGAGCCGCACTTAGAATCTTCTCCTTGCTTTGGAAAAAGTGGAGTCGCAAAAGGGTGTCTCTAGGGAGATTACTCGCAGAGGTCTTGGGTCTAGGTAGCCTGTGGATACGGTCAATTAGCAGGTCCCTTTCATCTAGCTCTGGGAGGAGTTTCCGGAATATTGAAAGTGCGAAGTTTTCCAGGTCAGAACTGGAGACAGAGTCAGGGATGCCTCTTATTTTGACGTTGATCCTCCTCGATCTATCCTCTAGATCCGCCAGTTTATCCTTAAGCTGAGAGACCTCTGCCCGAAGACCCTCCTGCTCCGTTATCAAGGTATTATGAGATATGACAACTTCCTCCAACTTGGTTTCGAGATGTTCCGTGCGGGTGTTCAAGTCCGACAGGTCACGCTGGATTTCCCCAATTGAGGTTTTTAGCTCAGCAAAAAAGTCCTGGCGGAGGGAAGCAAATAGTTGGTGTATCATGCGGGCCGTCACTGGAGCATCGAGGTCCAGCTCCTGGTCTTGTGGGCCAGGGGGCGCCGGCGAGGCAGAAGTGGATGGGGGAGACTTCTGGGGAGAGTCCATAGGCTGGTTGGCCCCTTTACTTTTGGGAGCTTTTACTCCCTGGCTTGGACGGAACTTTAACGGAGGGGCTAGGGCCGTCATTTTTGTTTTTTTGGGAGGCATAACGGGAGTCTTTGACGAGACAGAGAGAGGACCGACTTCTGGGGTGAGTCCATAGGCTGGTTGGACCCTTTACTTTTGGTAGCTCTTACTCCCTGGCTTGGACGGAACTTTAACGGAGGGGCTAGGGCCGTCATTTTGTGTTTTTTGGGAGGCATAACGGAAGTCTTTTGCCAGACAGAGAGAGGACCGTTGGAGTAGGTATAAGCTGGAGGTAGCGAAAGAGAGTACAGCACACAAGATCGAGGGCGATATCCACAGGCCACACACTGAGCCCAGTGTTACATTACAAGGAATCTGTTATAGGGTGCT
The DNA here is from genome assembly GCA_011038615.1 of Limnodynastes dumerilii. Lineage (NCBI taxonomy): Eukaryota > Metazoa > Chordata > Amphibia > Anura > Limnodynastidae > Limnodynastes > Limnodynastes dumerilii. The sequence continues at coordinate 332,236 of WWET01000492.1, forward strand.
TGAAGCTGAGATAGCGGGGATAGGCATGCCCAGCCAGCCGGCGTTTAACTTCACATTAGAGCACTCCGGTATAAGAGACTGCAGAAATCAATTATCCGGAAAAGCACTCTGGTGTAGTACCAGCTGCAGTACACTAGGAGATATCTGACAGGGTGACTAATAGTCTAGAGGGGTGAGACACAGAGCTCCACAGCCTTATATATGGTATGCTGTGGATTAGTGTAAAGCTCCAGCTGGCTGTGTGGGTAAGGCAAATCCCCCCTAAAGAACCCAGGAACCTGTACTGTATGAGGAGCAAGTGGCCCTTCTTGAGGGATAGTGTAGCCTCAAAGCAGGGAATCTGGAGCCAAAGGGAGGTGCTGCAGTGGTTTAAATGAAAGCAGCCACTTGCAGGCCAAATGAGAGATATATCACTTGAGGAGCCAAGAGTGGCCAGTACCTGTCCACTGGGGCCTCCGCTGCACCGTGTGCCTCTCTCCAATCCCAGATGATGTGCGGCACCCCCGCGTCCCCCACAGCAAGATGACGTCGTATAGCAGACCTTGCTCCCGGCAGCGCACCGCTTGAGATGCTGGGCTGGAGTTCACAGCCTACCAGGCTGACAGGTATGTGTGGGGTTCCACAGGGCTCCGCCGGCGTCCAAAGGCAGGAACAACTCATGAGGACCAGGAGGCCGTGCCGAGACTCCGGGGCCGCCGCCCGAGAGGCCCAGAGCCAGACAGGGCCGCACACCGCAGATTGGGCCGTGCAGGACCGCGACTGCCAGCCAAACACACTCCAGGGCACTGTCGGAGATACTGGGAAGGACCTGGGTGGTTAGATGGTGGAAAGGGCCACTGTTAAGGGGATTAAGCCCAGAGTAAGCAGGGAGCTCAATAGCCACGCGTCCTCACACTCCGGCATTCAGGCCACGCCCCCTCAGCAATACCATTTTGAATTGCAAGGGGAGACAGATTTCAATTGTAAAATCAGAATTAAAATTAGGAGGTGAAGTTTCTTAGCTCAACTCTATATTATAGAATAAACATAAAGCTAGACAGTATTTTAGTTCTATGTGTAAAACTAATGTATTTTCCCTGCATGCAAACATTTTTATATTAATAACATCCCGTACTTTGAAAAATGGTTTAGTCGAGCTGTACACTTGCACCAAAAAAAGGTGTAAGTGCATCTCTGAATCAGCCCCAATGTGTGGTGCTATTTAAATAAGCGTTAATAATAATAAACTGCAGATAAAATTTCCATCATTGTTCAGAAAAAGGTCTTTCCAAGTGATTGCGGTGAAGTCATCTGGTTTCTGGCTCATTAACTTTGAGTAATTTATTCTGTAAGCTCTTAAATAAGAAGCATTGTTTGGGAGAAAAAATTTTGGTAGACTCCCCCCCACACACACACCTTTTCAGGCCTGATTATAGTGGAACTTGAATGTTAAAATTGAAAGAATGATGTCCATTTAGGTGATGTCATAATTATATCTTTGCTGCATGAACTGGAAAAAAAGACAGAACTCAGCTAAGGTGATTAGAAACTTTAATTGGCCCTGAGGGAAATGTACCTAGTAAGCTGGAGGTCCCTGAGATGACAGGTGCAGATCAGATTTAAAACCTTAATTCAAGCAGTGGTGCACCTGTGCATAGATGGTATTGTGTTAGAATTGATCCACGTGTTTGTGTTCCTATAAAAGCAATGGATGAATGTATCGTGAAGTCATCAATTGTATTCTCAGTCTATCAACATAAACAGATTAATTTGTAACTCAGTCAATCCTCAGGAGATGTTTGCTCACAACCTATTGTCCACATTGATTGCAGGCACATGGACAAGTGTATAATTCAGCTCTAGGACACTACAGCCATATACTGTGTTTGTACTGTGTGTGGGCATGTCTGGGAGCAGCAGCTGAGAGGGGGAGTTGCTCCACAGCAGCCATTTTGGAGACTGTAAGGGGTGTCTCCTGAGGTAAGTTTGGCTCTCAATTTAAAAACATATATATGTGACCCAACATTTGGACTCTCATTGTTAGAGTTAGGACCACCATATGCAGAAAGGCCTTGACGGTGGCTGTTGGCTTATCACATATTTGCGCAAATATGTGTAACGGACATTTCTGCGTTTTATTTTACAGATAGAGCGGTATAGTCTGTTATTGGTTTATGGCAGTGTTGCTGAGGCATTTTCTTTCCTGTGTTTCTGTGTCTAGCAGATTAACCCCTGGCCTTTCATGCACCTGTTTACATTTACCTATAAATTGATTGAGCAACTTCCATTCTGTGTTAGTTTCATCTGGGATAAAGCATCGGTTCCCTGATGCGGCAGCTCATGAAGCCACAGGCAATGAACGATTATCATGCATTCGTGCAGTCGTGGCCGCAATCAAGACTGAAACGCACAGAAGTTCAGCAAACTTCAGAAGTCAGTAAAGATTTGTAGGAGGACAACCTTAAAAAAAATCAGGTTAAGAAGGTATATAAGTTGCTAATTAAATTGGGGCTACTTTTCCCTTTGTTTCTGTGGCTGGCAGATTAACCCCTGCCTTTCATGCACCTGTTTAACATTTACCTAATAAATTGATTGAGCAACTTCCATTCTGTGTTTCTACAGCCATATGAGTAGGGTCTTTTGTAGATCCTACTCATAGACCCGTATTTCTTTTGCATTCATTGTGCTTTGATTTAATAAATATATTAATATTTATTATATTATAATATTTATATATCAAAATATATATATTAATGTGAGCTGAATTAAAAAAAATATATATTTTTGTGATCCATTTAGTATTTTAAAGACTCATTTTAGCCTAGGCTACAATAATGGTTTATATAAGACATACTAATAATATTCAACAATAATAATAATAATGTTGCCATGCCTACAACAAAACTTAGATGTGGGACACTGGGGCCAATCCAGAGGTGAGTGTACTCTGGCTCGGTAGTGTCTTTATTAGAATAACATAGTAACATAGTTGATGAGGTTGAAATAAGACCCCAATCCATCAAGTTCAACCTATTATGGATCTCCTGCGATCCCTATCTTTATAATTGAAATTGATCCAGAAGAAACAATCTCCACTCTGTTGCAATCAGAAAAAATGCATGCAGACCCAGGATGACCGGCCTATTTTTCCCTGGCTCCACTACTGTCATACATTTTAATTAATGGTCCTGGTAACCCTTGATGCCCTGTTTTGCTAAAAATGTGTCTAACCCTTTCTTAAACATATCAAGTGAGTCTCCCATCACAACCTTCCCTGGCAGTGAATTCCTTATCGTCACTGCCCTTACTGTAAAGAACCCTTTCCTTGCCTCATTTTGTACTGTGCATGCCCAGAAATGATGTGCACACAATCACTCCTCATTCAGATCCACTTGCCTACTCAAAGGGGTGTCATGGAAGGGAAGTGCAAGTGCACTTGAGCCAGAGCCACATGCAAATGGAAACAAGCCATGTTTACATCAAAACACTTGCACCAGCTACAGGTCATGTCTAAGTCTAGGGGAATGACACTCCATAACTTATTTCCAACCATTGATTTAGAATTTTAAATGCAACACAAAGGTTAGGAACTCATTGCTGGGGCATTAAGCAAGTGTAAATTATTTTATATATCCAGTAATAAAAAAGAATATTGCTAGCACTATTCATAACCTCTATGTCTAGTATACAATACAGTGTATTGCCCTGTAACATATATGGTCATGTAGCTGCATTGAGCTTGATTGCTTTGAGCCGGTACGCTACATGCCATACTTGCATATTCATCCAGAGCTACCGATGCATGTGTTTCAGGATTGCACACAGCTAAGGATTTGCACACGCTTATTCGGCACGCATGCTGATTGGTGTGCGTCTCAGCCACACTGGGCTGGATCCAGACTTAAGAAGGTGCTTAAAATAAGAGCGGAAAGTCACACCTTTGCTAAACCATGTTGATAGCAGGGGAGTCATATTTCATCTGTTGCAAAAGTACTAGAGTTTAGAGGTGATGTCTCCTATCCCAAGTCTAAATAACAGTGTGATAGTAAAGCTGGTCAGTATCTGTGTGCAGTAAGCAATTCAAAAAGAATACAATTAACTTCCCCTGAAATAAACATGGTTTAGCCGAGGAGTACCTAAGTTCAAGCACTTAACTAAGTATCAACATGGTTTAGCCAAGGAGTGACTTTCCTCTCTTATTTTAAGCACCTTTTTAAGTCTGGATCAGGCCCACTGTGTTTATATTTAGTTAGGAATGAGGCACAATGTATTCTCAACATTTTCTGCAACAAGAGGATGAGTCAATTAGCCACACAGTAGACTGAGAACATAGCCAAAGCACTGTCTTTCTTTTGCCCATGTACGTTGGTGGCCAACCTAGAAATCCATCGGGGAAAACAACATTTTGAAATGCTTATTTTTCACTGAATCTTCCTTCAAGTAACCAGTATCTAAAACAATGAATAAATAGCAGGAGGATTCACTACATGTGCCACTGAAAACTTGTACCATTTACATACCTCCCAAGTGTCCCGATTTCAGTTCTACAGGGCTCCCGTAGTATTACCAGTTTCACACCACATGACCTCAGATCAGACGGCGAGAGGCAGCGCCACGGAGGAAGAGAGAAGACGTCAAAGGTAAGTAACAGAAGAGTTAAGGCTGGACATAAGGGCAGACAATGGAGGCTGGACATTATAAGGGGCAAAGAATGAAGGCTGGACATTATAAGGGGCAGACATGGAGGCTGGACATTACAAGGGGCACACATGGAGGCTGGGCATTACAAGGGGCACAATTGGAGGCTGGGCATTACAAGGGACACACATGGAGGCTGGGCATTACAAGGAGCACACCTGGAGGCTGGACATTACTAGCGGCACACCTGGAGGCCGGACATTACTAGGGGCACACCTGGAGGCTGGACATTACAAGGGGCACATATTGGAGGCTGGATATTACAAGAGGCACACATTGGAGGCTGGACATTACAAGGGACATACATTGGAGGCTGGACATTACAAGGGGCACACATGGAGGCTGGATATTACAAGGGGCACATATTGGTGGTTGGACATTACAAGGGGCACATATTGGAGGCTGGGCATTACAAGGGGCACACATGGAGGCTGGACATTACAAGGGGCACATATGGAAGGCTGGACATTACAAGGGGCAGACATGGAGGCTAGACATAATAATAAGGGACACACATGGAGGCTGGACAAATAATAAAGAGGCAGACATGGAGGCTAGAAAAATAAACAGGGGGGAGACATATGGACTCTGGCCATAATAATAATAATTATAAGGGGCAGACATGGAGGTAGGACAAATAAAGGGGCAGATATGGAGGCTGGACATATGAATCCTGGACAAATAATAAGGGGCAGACATATGGATGGCAGGCCTAATAATAAGGGGCAGATATATGGATGGCAGGCCTAATAATAAGGGGAAGACATATGGACTTTGTTAAATAAAAGGGGCAGGCACTAGACCTGCGCAAGACACACCCACTTTTCTAGACACGCCCACTGGGTGGTACAAGGCACACCCCCTTTACCAGGCCACAAAATTTTGTCCCTCTTTTGCATTCTCAAATGTTGGGAGGTATGCATTTAGATAGACACAGCAAGTTGTGTGTCAGACAGGTAGTTAAAACCAAACCTTAGAGTGTTTGCAGCAGGGTTGGACTGTCTACTGTTGAGCTGGTCCCTCTACCTGCATGTTTGAATCAGAAAAATTGTTCAGCAAATTAGCAATAGTTTTCCCAAGAGCAGTGATCTTATTTGGTTTTTATTGCCTGTTTAACATATTAATGTTTTCAGTAACACTTCTTATTATTTTATAGGTTATGAAGAATGGTGTTTGTGACAGTATTTAATGTACAGAGAGTAGCACCCTACAAACAATAATTTTTAAGCAGTGGCAGATTATCTGGATTATGGATATGGATAATGTAATTTCATGTCCCTGCCTTTGACTATGCATTATGTTATCAGGCAGGGTGGGCAAGACAGATTAAACGTGACTACATAGGCTTTTCTGCTGTGGTTTGCCTCTGGAACATCTGTGTGTCAGACAGCATATTGGGACTCCACTTGACCTTATACCACTTTTCCATTTTCCATTATGGAAGTGTCCTGGTGGAATCTTTTGCCACACTCCTCCCTGACTACATCAAGATTGGCTGGGAAGATGTCAGGTGTGAGTGCAAGAAGTGGACATTCAGAGACATGCTACACCCTATGATTTTGTAAGACATAAAGGGGTATATTTACTAAGCTCGATTTTTGGCCAAATCGCCTCAACTCCCAGGAGTTTGGAGGTGATTTGGCCATCACCGTATTTACTAAAGGCAAAGGGCCTGATCCGGACCTACGCCGATGCGCTGTGCTTACTAAAGCACAGCGTATCGGCGTTCACTTACTCCGACACTCCCCCTGTGCGGGCGTATGGCGAGCGTATGGCCCCTTCCTTACGTCGGCTGAAGGCTACCCTCATTGTTTGGGGCACATAAGGCTTGCTCATTGCCACAGAAAACCTTCTCCTTCTCCAAACATCCCACATTACTTCCATGTGAGCATTGTGGAAATGAAGAGGTTCACCTGTATGCATAGAGTGAATTTGTGTTTATATAAATATAGTTTTAGTGATCAGGTGCCTCAGCTATGGGACATACACCATCATGTGAGGAATGCAGAAATTTTTCAGGGATGTAAATGAGCATTATCAGGTAGTGTCACCCCAAAGGAAAAAAAGGCCCTCAAAATGTTGCCTTTTATCTTTTACTGCTAAGAGCAGATCAGGGGTTAATCCATGGTTGCCGACTCTCCCGGAATGTCCGGAAACTCCCGGAATCCTGGGAGAGCTCTCGGATTCCCGGAAGAGGACCCTTTTCTCCTGCAGACAATACAATACCCGGGAATAGTATTATTCCCAGACACTGTATTGTCACATACACAGTGCCCGGACGCAATGGTCCCGGCACTGTGTTTGTGTACCACCGACGCTGTGTGACGCTGACGTCAGCGTCATTCAGAAGAAGAGAAGCCGCAAAGGACGGAGGAAGAAGACAAAACAGGTAAGAGACTTCTAAAAGCTTTTTGGGGGTTAAAGTATGAGGGGAAGAGGGGGTAATGTGAGGTTAAAGTATGTGTGCGTGTGTGGGGGTAATGTTTAATTATAGTATGTGAGGGGGGAGTCATGTAATTATAGTATATGAAGGGGAGGGGTGGTAATGTGTAATTATAGTATGTGAGGGGGGGGGGGGGGGGGGG
>WWET01000492.1:349802-397870 GCA_011038615.1 Limnodynastes dumerilii
TAACTGTAATAAGTATATTATTTAAAATGACAGGAAAAGTATTCTCCATTCAAGTCTCTTCACCCTCCCAGTAATTTCCATCATGTCTCTTCAGCTCCCAGTATTCCCCAACATGTCTCCAGCCTCCCACTATTTCCCATGATATGTCTCCAGCCTCCCAATATTCAACATGTGTCAGCATACCAGTATTCTCTACCATGTTTTTCAAGCTTAAAGTATTCTTCATTATGTCTCCAGCTCCCAGTATTTCCCATCATGTGTCTTCAGCCTCCCAGTATTCTCCATCATGAGTCTCCAGCCCCCAGTATTCTCCAACATGTGAAAGGTACACTTCCGGTCTACCCGGTAGAAAGACCCGGGATTTCAACTCTGGCAAAAAGAAGGGTTTTTCCCGGGTCCAACCCGGGAAGGGTGGCAATGTGAAAGGTCCAGGGTTGTTTTCAACCCGGGTCTTTCACTTTGCCTCCTGATTGGTGCAGATTTGTCTACTGTTGCTATGGCAACAGTAAACAAATCTGTTTTTGGCGTCGGATAGTTAAAAAAAAATGTTTTTGCAAGTATAGGGCATGCTGATAGTAGTGCTACAAGCATCAGCATGCCCAAGGATGGCAGGGCATGCTAGCACTTGGAGAACCACAACTGCCAGCATGCCGTCATCCTGTGCAACATAAATAAAGCAGATAAAATCTTAAAAGGTTTTTCCCTATCAATCAATACTTCAAATGTCAAAATAAATGTTGCCATTTCTTTATTAATTTCAAGTCCATTAAAACAATGACATTCACTGTGAAAGCACATGAAGCAGCCAATAAGAGCTCATTTCTACAATGATTGACAGTTGCTAGACAGGGCAGACCCGGGAAATTCATTGGTGATGTGAAAGGCTCTGACCTTTTTTTTAAACACAGTATTTCTTCTCCCGAAAAAAACCTGGGTTTTTAGACCCGGGTTTTTCACATTTGTTGATGTGAAAGGGGTAATATTTACTGCTATCCCACAAACACATGCACAGTAGCAATGGAGCTGAGTGGACGCTACTCTGTATGCGTATTACAGTGAAAAAAAATAGGGCTTAGGGAGGGTATATATAAAGGCAATATGAATATACATATAGAAGAAACATTCACACACAAACACAGAGTCTCTTGTAAAATAAATCTGGATCTGGTCCAGAGCATTTAGGCTTCATTCAACCAGGTAACAATGAAGCTTGTGGGGCGGTTAGTGGAGTTTGTAATGAATAGAGCTAGCTTGCTATAGGAGAGCTAATGATCTTTATGGTAAATGTATCCTCCAGACTGACTGGAGCATTGTAAGCAGCATATATTATATTTGGTGAGTCCTGTGGTTTTGTTTACATTGTGCACTTCAGAGAGCATTGACCTTTGTAATGACAGTGATTCTTTAGCCACCATGCAGAGCTGTCAACATGCCAAAAAGGGATGTACATTTAGGTGGCTATGTACAGCAGCTCACTGGATATCCCTTAATCTTCTTCATACACCATTCCGCAACTACTTGTACATCAAACAAGCCATTGTAATTATTCTGCAGCCAAATGCAAATAGCATTGTGCATCCACTAAAAGTTGAAAAGGTGGGGCATTGAAATATGACCAGGCTGCTAAAAATATGTTAAAGTGGCTCACTTGTTCATATGGGCTCCAGATAATAAGAATTATGGTCAGATTAATGCAAGAATAATATTTGATAATATAAGCATAAGTTCCAAGACTTTCATAACAAGAAGATAGTTAAATAAGTAAATAAAGTAAATAAGTTATACATAATTGGGCAAAAAGCAGGAAGAATTAAATTTAAACAATTGCAATTATCTGGAAACAGAATGATTATTTTGCATTATTGATGATCATTATTGCATGTTATCCTGTGGTAAAAATATATATTTAATTTTATTTATTAAAGCATTTTCATTTATGTATAAAGTGGGATAAGTCATCATACCCATAACATTGTAATACAAATGCAAATAAAAACCATTTACATTTCAGGATAAAAAGAATCTGCTGCATGCTTTCAGTTATCCTGTCAAATCAATTCAATATCAAGGACAACAGCTGAGAGCATGTTGTAAAAGACTCAGGTTAAAAGCCTAAAAGATCTAATGATGACAACCTCCGGGCTTTATTTGATTGGCCTAATTGTAGAAGCACAGTACACTGGTACCCGTAATGTAAATACATGGTAACATAGAGACAGCCATACAACTGAAAAGGGCCGAATTTAGACAAATTAACTTCTAGGAAAGGCAGCATCTTATGACATTTGCAGGGATTATACTATGTTTTGGCATTGTGGAAACAGGGTGTTGCCTTCTACATAAGGGATAATAATAATAATATAATAATAATTGACCGGATCCAGACCCCCGTATGCTTTTCGTACGTGCGGGGGTCTGTCTGTCAGAGAAAGAGTGGAGTGCATGCCCCCCTGTCACTCCACTCTCTTGTGCCGGCTTTATGGCTATAAGCATGCCTTAAATTAGTCGTGCGGATCAGCGTTCCCTACAACCGCTGATCCGCAGCAGTGTGGGAGCCCCCTCCCACACTGTACACTTTGCATGCTTCTCCCCCGCCCACTTTAGCGGGTAGAGGGGAAGCACAGCACAGAACTAAGTTCCCTAGTAACCGTCGCATAACATGTGCCCTCCAGTCAAGTCAGGCACCCTCCAGTCAAGCACCTTGCGTGTAAGTGACCTGACGGTCTTAATTCTGGATCTGGCCCAGTAATATTTGAGCAGAGATTTAATATATGATATTGCATGTTGAATACTTATGATATCTTACCCAATTTGGTTTTAAACAGGTACCACCTGTAGAGTAATTTGTACCTGTACTTTTTAACATTAACACATAGAACTAGAGGCCATGTTACTCTGAATCCCCCCCCAATCTTCATTGTGTAAGGCCATGAAATTAGGCATTTACTAAAAGAGGGGTACATTTGGCCTATGGCCTATGGTATACAATAGTTTTTGCAAAATTATGGAAATTCCTTATCTTTAAAAACTGCTAACATTTTTGTTTGGCCCTACAAAAATGTAGGACATAGATTTTCATATCCGAAAAAAACATGGAAAATAAAAATATATATGAAATCATTTTAGACCAGATTCAGACTTCTGTCCCCAATGCTTTGGACGAAAGACTATTGTCTGGCAGCGAAATGGAGACTGCTGGCAATTGCCGACAGTCACCATTGTAGAAAGCGGTGTTGAAGCGACTCCTGCAGTAGCAAAGAGTCATCTGCTGAAAGGTAAAATTTTTTTTTCAGACGAGTGGATACATACACAATAGCGGTTGTCAGTCAAAGACATTGATCACTTGGAAACACGTCACAAGGCACATACTTGTTACATAAGAATACTAATATATCATTATATATTTTTAGCATGCATGTTGTATGCTACCTGCTATTTTTTGGTGAGTAAGATGAAAAAGAAAAGAGGAAAAGGAAGAAAAAGATATAAAGAAAGAAAAAAAAAGAGTAGAAATAGGGTGGCCCCCTAGAAAAAGGAAGAAGAATATCAAGTGAGAAGAACAGTTACAATAAGATCAAGCATTAACTTGGTATATTTATAGCGGTATCGGTAGTTGAACGTGAAAGTGATTTGCACACAGTTCCCGGGTTTTACAGACAATTCTAGCTGAATTATGTATAATACATGACATATATTCCATTTTATAGATGTACCACATCTTTTGCACAAACAGATGAAAATTTGGAGCTTCTGATTGGCGCCAGTTAGCAGCAATAATGCATGTAGATGCTGAGGCCCTTAGTTGTATCATTTTGCTCTGATGCCGTGTAGCCCCAGGAATCCCGAGAGGAAGCAAAAAATATTCAGGAGAAAATGGAATGTGCAACGAGAGCAGCTGAGATAAAAAATTATGTACATATTTCCAGAATATCTGAAGCTTAGGACATGCCCACCAAATATGTATATAATCACCTCATGCATTAAAACCTCTCCAACATGTATCTGGGACATTAGAACAGAGAGCAGAGTTTCTATTTTTTTTTAGAATGGGTGAGTATGCCATTTGGGAAGGTTAGAGTTAGAATTAGGGAAAGGAGTGGGGACTATTTTAACTGACCATTTTGGAGCACGGAGCTTTCAGTGCTCTGTGAATCAATTGCTATGCCTTATCAAAATCAGCTGTTCGGACCGGAGTCCCACACCCTTCCAAGTCAAACCCTAAATCTTCCATCCATCATGTCTCTCCATACCTTCTGATGATTCTGAAGCTAATATACAATTGAGGTAATACCTTTAAAAGTTCTACGTTTCAGACACAGGGTCTCAAACGCAGTATAGGGTCGAGTATAGAGCAGATTTTTCATTGAGCTATGAAAGTGCTGGATCTGAAGATACTGGTAAAACACCGAATTGGGGAGGTCATACTGTCTTTGAACTTCATCAAAGAATTGGAATTCTGGTGAATACGAAAAGTCATTAAGATTAACTATACCCCTTGAATAGTTTCGGAGATCTTGTCCTGGCAGAAAGAGAGGATTATTATAAAAAGGAACAATGGGACAAGGCGAGGAAGAGAGATTATGTTTTGTGCGAACACTATACTACATAGTCGGATAGTGTGCAATAATTGGGTGAATGATGCTTCTAATGGTTTGGAAGCCCTCTGAAGCAAGAGCAGGGAAGTCATTGAATAAACAGAAATACTGTGTGCTTCTATAGAAGGCCACACCCGCATCAACTGATGCGAGTTCCACATAACACATTGGACTAAATGTGCAGCACAATAGTAACGCCAGAAGTTCGTAAGACCTAGGCCCCCTCCAGCAATAGGGCATTGGAGTTTAAGTTGCACTCTAGGCCTTTTGTTTTGCCAAATAAAATGATTAACTGGACCCTGCAGGTCTTTAAAAATGAATGATGGAATGCGTACTGGGAGAGCTTGAAATAAAGAAGCCTCGGGAGAACATTCATTTTTATAGCATTTATCCGACCTATCCATAAGATAAAATAATGATGCCAGCTATCTAGATCTCTTTTAATTTGAAGCAAAATATAGGGATAATTAGTCTCGTAGAGCTGCCTATAATGTTTGGTAACGCAAATACCTAAGTATTTCATATGTTTAAGATTCCACTGAAACGGAAAGGGATTAGATAGAGAAATTCGGTCAGCATCAGAGATAAATATCTAGAACCTCTGTTTTCTGAGGATTTATTTTATATCCTGAATGTTCACCATATTTATCAAGCTCACTCACTACATTGGGAAAAGAAATCAGGGGGTGGGAAATAATCAAAAGCACTTTGTCACCATACAGTGCAATTTTATATTGTTTTGTCCCAACAGAAATACCATGAATGTGTGGATTATTGCGTATACAAATAGCTAAAGGTTCTATCAGAAGTGCAAAAATAAGAGTGGAAAGGGGACATCCTTGTCGCATGCCATTAGGGATCTAAAAAGATTGGGAATTGACTCCATTAACGGTTACTACAGCAGAGGGAGATTTGTAGAGGGCCTTAATACACTAAAAATTTACCATTAAAACCCATTGATTCAAGCACTCCAGACATAAAAGACAATAAAATTCTGTCAAATGCCTTTTCTGCATCTAACACAATCATCAGAGCCGAGCATTTACTTTCAGGGATGGCATGCACCAAATCAACTGCCCTTCTAGTATTGTCTAAGGCTTGAAGACCCGGGATAAATCCCATTTGGTCCGGATGTATTAGAGAAGGGAGAATAACATTTAAATGTGTGGCTTGAATTTTAGCATAAATACAAAGATGAACATTCAGTAATGAAATGGGCCTATAATTAGAAAGGGAGGAGGGATCATTCCCAGGTTTGGGAATGACAATGATATTAGCTAAAGTGGTAGCACGGTCAAAAGACATCCCATTTTTAAATATGATTTATAAAAAATTTTAAACGAGGAGCTAAAATAGAGGCATATTTTTTTTATAATTAGAAGGAGTAAATCCATCCGGACCTGGGGCAGATGATGATTTTAAGGATTTAATTGCTTGAGTAGTTTCTTCTAAAGAGATGTCAGCAATAAGATGTACTCTATCAGCATTAGATAATCTAGGAAGATTTAAAGAGTCTAAGTCATTTTGCAAAGATTCCAAATTCTCGTTACCATCTCCAAAGGAATTAGATAAATTATACAGTGCACAATAGTATGATGGGAAGGCCTGAGACATTTCAATCGGGTCATAAATAGGGGGAGCCGTAGGTGAAACTTTAATTTCGTTGATCATGCTAAGCATTTGTTTTTTGCATAATTTATTAGCTAACAAAGTGTCAGCTTTATCAGCCTTATCATAAAACTTTTGTTGGAGGTGTTAGCAGCTCTACGGGTTAATATAACATTGATTTGACCTTTAATAATTTGAAGAAGAGTATTATCATAAGGGGAGGCTGCAAAAGCAGTTGTCAGTGAGGCTAATTTCATTTCTAAGTTAGATAACATTGCTTTATGTTCCCTTCTAAATTCAATAGTCTTACTAATAAGATGCCCTCTTATAGTGGCCTTATGGGCCTCCCAAACAATTCCCGGGGGTAACCCAGAAGACGAGTTATAGTCAAAATAATCTACAATAGCTTCTTGCAGAACCAATCTAGATTCAGGACGCAATAATATAGAATCATCTAATCGCCGCTTTCTCTGTCTAGGGGGGAGACGAAATAGGTCCCACTGAAATGATGTAGCAGCATGATCCATCCACGAGAGGGGTTGGATATCTGCTGTTAAAATAGTGGGTATTATGAAAGGTAAATTTTTTAGCTAACACTACTGTTAACCTTACTTAACCCTAACCCTCCGTTTCCTGTAGCCTAACCTCAATGTTCCCCTTCTAAAGCCCTAACCCTTCATGCCCTACCTGCTGCTGCCGCAGCAGTCTAACCCTGATCTACCCGCTGCAACCTGTACAGATTGGGAGTAGGTAAATAGGTTCCAATTCCAAATTTTCAAGCTCCAGATTATTTCGATCAGTGATACATTGAGCTGGTGGCTGTATAAGGTTTGATTATGACTGGAACAAATTCTACCTTACCCAGTGTCACATGCCGTCAGCATGTAAACATCTTGGCTGCCCGCTTCCTTTCTAGCTGGGCGTCCAGATCGTTGCCTAGTGATCTGGACACCAGCCTGCGTCTCTAGGGGGCGGGTTCGGCTGTTGCGCTGATTGGCGATACCTGCGTGTGTTCCTCCTTCTCCCCGCTGTCATGTGCCGCTCCCGCCTCTTCCTGGCTGTACGTCTAGGTCATCACCTACCAACCTGGACGCCAGCCAATGTGATCACTCGGCGGGCTCCCCTGCTACCACTATTGGCCACGCTACCCTTTTTATACCCGGCGCTTCTGTCAGAGGGCACCGGTTATAGCGTCCTTGTGTCTGCCTTGCCTGCTGATCTTTATTGTGAGTGTGTGTGGCTTCCCCTCCATTGTTCCTATGGTCCGTCTCTCCCCTTCACCTATTGGTTCCTGGTGTGAGTGTGTTTTTTGGTAGTTGTCTCTGTCCCTTATCTGTTGTCCTCTGCACTACCTTTTGTCCAGTCTAGTACTGGTACTGTGCCTTTCCACCTGCACTTACCTGTTGCCCAGTCTTGTACTGGTACTGTGCCATACCACCTGCACTTACCTTTTGTCCAGTCTTGTACTGTACCGTGCCATACCACCTGCTCTCACCCGTTATCCAGTCTAGTACTGGAACTGTGCCATACCACCTGCACTAACCCATTGTCTAGTCTTGTACTGGTACTGTGCCTTACCACCTGCACTTATCTGTTGTCCAGTCTTGTACTGGTTCTGTGTAATACCACCTGCACTACCTGTAATCCAGTCTTTAACTGGTACTGTGCCGTACCACCTGCACCTACCTGTTGTCCGGTCTGAACTAGAAATGTGTTGTCCCTTCAGTTCTATTTACAAGTCTCCAGCTCTGCACCCACTCTGTGCCTCGGTCCTATCCGGTGATAGCTATTCGATTTGGTATCTGTGTTCACCCTTTCTTTTGTACGAGTTTAGTTCCGGGGGCCATGACCTGCTATTGGGGCGCAGCACCAGTCCATCCCCACCATCAGGGGCTCTGGTGAACACCACCCAATAGTTAGACTCCGCACCCCGGTAACCGTTCTCGACTTAGGACAGGTCCAACAGAGGATCGGGTTTTGCTTGCAAATGGGTTTGAATTTGGTATAACAATGTACAATATAGCAGCTGTAATGGGCCCCCCTCTTCTCCAGGCCCCATAGCAGCTGCACCCCTTGCAACTTCTGTAATTGCAGATCTGCCTGAACTCGTGTCATTTTACCTTCACTGGAGTCTAAATAGTTAACTGTATATAACCTATGCTGATAAGCAAAAAGATTTATTGACTTGTACCATTGTAAAACATGAAAATGGTACAATTATAATAATAAAAAATACAAAAATATAGTACACATGCTGTATTACAAGTAATATGCACAAAGAATTACCTTAATAAAAATCATTTCTACTAGCTGGAACAATACTCTATCTTTAAAATGTATAAGATGGTTGTCTGCATTTTAACTAAGCATTAAGTTTGGAAGCTTGCTTCCTGATGTCAGCTCTTCTCCAGCAATCAAGTTCCAGATTCAAGCGCATTTAAAGACAAATGAAATAAATTACCATATCCAGGCCTTGGGACTGGCTCCAAGCTCTGGAGCTGTGTGGAGAGCTGCCAATAAATAGCACTTCCCTGCAGTGTCAAAGAAGAGCTGTAGCTACCATGCACAAGGCGCTGTGACATTTTCTGGTCTAGTAAACTTTAGTAACACAAATGATGCACTCTGGCACATTTATAAACAGGTGTTATTATACAGGTTGCAGGATTTGGATGATGACCAATCTATTCTATCACAAATAGATCTGCTCCAGTGGTCTCTGGATGAACATATAAGTATGCATTTTGATGAAAATCTATTTACATTTTATAGACAGCTTAGTCTTTCTTCTGCACTTAGCTAAATGTGCCTTAGGTGCCTTTGGATTTTATAGGAAGTAAATTGTAATTTCCTCTGCGCTATATCATAAAAACTTACAATAATCCATATCTTCCCATGCACAGCCAAAACGATGAAATGTAGTAATATGCTATGTTAGCAACAAGTGCGGGTCCCTGTAGCGAACGGCCCTTCGAAAGGGCTGTTCGCTACCAGCCAATTACAAACTGGCTGGGTTAGTGATTGCTTATGCCTCAATGAGTTTCCCTCAACCCACAAAATCCCAATTCTCCCTAAATCACCCCAGCAGCCCTTAGAAAAAAAGAATAAAAGTTTTTGGACGGCGCAGAAAAAATGAAGTTAGTAAATAAATAGCAGCTCAAACAGCAAGGCAAGCGGTGTCTACACTCACCCAAAAGTACACCACAGCAAATAAAGAAAAAAATCTGGAGCACTTATATAAATTAAATAAATAAGAGTATAATATTAATATGTTGTATAGGTAAAAATGATGAAAAATTATTTGAAAAATAATAACTGTCCACATGTATATATAACAATACACTAGAACATATTTATTCTATCACAAGAACAATATTAAAACATACGTTGTGATATAAATGAGATTAAGGGGCTGATTCAGAGTTGCACTTCCATTTTTTTTTTAGGTGCAAGTGTAGACCTGAACAATACCATGTTGAATTGCAAGGAGAGGCAGCTTTACATTATAAAACCAGAAATAAAATTAGGAGGTGAAGTTTCTTAGCTCAACTCTAGTTTATAGAATAAACATAAAACTATGCAGTATTTTAGTTCTATGTGTAAAAATAATTTATTTTCCTTGCATGCAAAAAATGTTAAAGTAATTGACGCCCCTTACTTTGAAAAATGGTTTAGCTTAGCTGTACACTTGCACCTATAAAAAGGTGGAAATGCATCTCTGAATCAGCCCCAAAGTAATTGTGAATCCAGTCCAAAGTTCTCCCAAACTATTCCCTCCCAATTGTATTATCAATTAGAATTCTTTGGCAATAGAGTCTGTTGGGTAGTGTGTGTGTACACTGTGTGATATACCCAGGCACAGAAGTGTTATGTAAGCTGCTGGAGATTGCATAGCATGTATCCATCAATAAACTGCAATAGGTAACCAGAAGCTCTTGTGAAATTTCAGTATCTTGAGGATGATCCAGAGTTTGGGAGTAAAGGCAAAACAGGTGCATTTGTACAGCACAGCTAAACCACTTTGTAATGCATGGGGAGCTAATTCATTTAAATTTGTTTTGCATACATGGAAAATACTTTACTTTTGCACATAGAACTCAATTACTGCATAGCTTTATGTTTAATCTGTAAATCAGGGTTGCTACCTTTTTCTATTCTCTGGAAGACCTTGAGTGTAGAAATAGATGCTGATATAATGGTGGGGCTTAATGATGTGATTTATGCAAATTGCACCATTAAGCCCCCTCCCCCGTGTCAAAAATTACTGCGTTTCACTGTGTTCCTGTGAGTGGGTGGAGCTTGATGACGAAAATCACGGACTGGATCCAGACCTGATAACGTCAGGTCAGTTACTCAAGCTAGGTGCGTAAGTGGCCTGACTTCAGTTTGTTCCGTACGAGCACATTGCAGAGGCAATGGGCTGTGCTTCCCCCGCACTCGCTAAAGGGGGTGGGGGGAAGCATGCAAAGTGGACAGTGTGGGAGGGGGCTCCCACACTGCTGCGAATCAGCGGCTGTACGGGCCACTGATCCGCATGACTGAGTTAATGCATGCTTATAGCAGCCTAAGCTGCCATAAAGCCCGCACAAAAGAGAGGAGTGACAGGGGGCCTGCACTCAACTCTCTCTCCCGGACGTACAGACCCCCGCATGTATGGGAAGCGTACGGGGGTCTGGATCTGGTTCCACATCAAGTCCAACCCATCTTTAGTAACACTTATAATTGCTGTAATGATTTCTAGATTCTCCCAGGATACCAGGAGAACTGCCCAAATTTTGGGATTATTCCGGAGAATTGGCAGTCCTGCTGTGAATTAGAGTTGAGCTAGGAAACTTCACCTCCTAATTTTATTTCTGGTTTTATAAAATAAAGCTGCCTCCCCTTGCAATTCAACATGGTATTGCTCAGGTCTACACTTGCACCTAAAAAAAAGGTGGAAGTGCAACTTTGAATCGGCCCCTTTATTTTTTACTTACGTGCCTAGTTCTAAGTGCAGACCTAATGCGCACGCGTAGTAAACATTTTACGCTATCTACGTAGCGTTCCGTTATGTAGATTGTGCATGCGCGGTCTACCGCACGTACGCAATCTACATAACAGAATGCTACGTAGATAGCGTAACATATTTACTACGTGTGCACATTAGCTCTGCACTTAGAAATAGGCACGTAAGTAAAAAAAAACGTAGTTGTGAATCCGGTCTTTTTGTTCCTACATATCAGTCCATACCATACATTAAACGATAATTGTCAATAATTTAATGGTGTGCAGTCAGCTTTAGTTACATATCATTTCTTTCATGCGAAACGTATAAGTTCTTTGACCTTTTCTACATTCCATAGGAAATACACGATTCAGTGTAGCGATAATGAGTCTCTCGTCTATCACCTCTGTGCATCACTGACACACGACTCCCTCCCTCCACACCAGCAGAATGTTGACAAAAGTACACTACTCCCGCCCCCCTACCAAGCTGACGGTGCTCTCTGATTGGCCCGTCTGGATGTCAGTCCATGAATCCTAACCCTGACTGGTCGCGTCTAGATTCCAAACTTGCAGAGCCCTTCCCCTCAGCCGGAGAGAGGAAGGCGGGGGGCGAGCGCGCCATTTTCTCATCAGCAGAGGGAATGGCTTCTAATAAACGATTAACGCATACACGTGAATTTATCACAAGCCATCAGTGACGATGATATGTAAATCTAGACAGTCACTGACATATGTCGCTGTGCTGCAATACAGATTGAGCTAAAAGAAGTAGTTTATCGTAAAGAAAAGCAGTCTCATTGTTCTACCATGATCCTGATTGTTCTTTCAATGTTCATAGGCTGTTTCCGAGGGCAATAAGCTGGAGCTACATGGGATAATTAATAAGTGGATAGCCTTGTATATATTGCTCATTTAATTTCAATAAAGTACTTTCTTTACAGTATGTTTATCAGCTCTAATAGACTCCATATTACTATAGCCCCCCGGGCTCGTAAAATGATAACTTACTGCTCTGCCCTTTACCCCACACCTCTCATCCCCTTTTATGTGCCCCATTCATGTCAAACCCAAATAATGTGCTTAATTTACTATGACCATGCATGCCAAACCTCAGTCCCCATTTAAATGTCCTTCATGCCAAACCTCAGTCCCCATTTATATGTCCTTCATGCTAAACCTCAGTCCCCATTTATATGTCCTTCATGCCAAACCTCAGTCCTCATTTTTAATGTCCTTCATGCCAAACCTCAGTCCCCATTTATATGTTCTTCATGCCAAACCTCAGTCCCCATTTATATGCCCTTCGTGCCAAACCTCAGTCCCCATTTATATGCCCTTCATGCTTAACCTCAGTCCCCATTTATATGCCCTTCATTCTAAACCTCAGTCCCCATTTATATGCCCTTCATTCTAAACCTCAGTCCCCATTTATATGCCCTTAAAGCTAAACCTCAGTCCCCATTTATATGTCCTTAATGCTAAACCTCAGTCCCCATTTATATGCCCTTCATGCTTAACCTCAGTCCCCATTTATATGTCCTTAATGCTAAACCGCAGTCCCCATTTATATGTCCTTAATGCTAAACCGCAGTCCCCATTTATATGTCCTTAAAGCTAAACCTCAGTCTCCATTTATATGCCCTTCATGCTTAACCTCAGTCCCCATTTTATATGTCCTAATGCTAAACCGCAGTCCCCATTTATATGTCCTTAATGCTAAACCGCAGTCCCCATTTATATGTCCTTCATGCCAAACCTCAGTCCCCATTTATATGCCCTTCATGCTAAACCTCAGTCACCATTTATATGTCCTTCATGCCAAACCTCAGTCCCCATTTATGTCCTTAATGCTAAACCTCAGTCCCCATTTATATGCCCTTCATGCCAAACCTCAGTCACCATTTATATGCCCTTCATGCTTAACCTCAGTCCCCATTTATATGCCCTTCATGCTTAACCTCAGTCCCCATTTATATGTCCTTAAAGCTAAACCTCAGTCCCCATTTATATGTCCTCCATGCTAAACCTGTCCCCATTTATATGTCCTTAAAGCTAAACCTCAGTCTCCATTTATATACCCTTCATGCTAAACCTCAGTTCCCATTTATATGTCCTTAATACTAAACCTCAGTCCCCATTTATATGCCCTTCATGCTAAACCTCAGTCTCCATGTATATACCAGCCCTTCATGCTAAACCTCAGTCCCCATGTATATACCAGCCCTTCATGCTAAACCTCAGTCCCCATGTATATACCAGCCCTTCATGTCATGTAAACCTCTCCAGCCACTTAATAACCATACGGTAAAACATTTAACTTTCGCTGCTTTGAAGCATTACTATCCTCTGTATATTGTATTATTGTTGTTTAACCCCCTCTGCAGTGGTAGGACTAGAGTACACCAATCAATACTTTCACTTTACATTATTTTATGAACAGTTAATGGTGCCCTGTGTGCATTTATCTAGGACAAGATTGATTCCTCGAACATATTTGTCTTATATGTTAAATATACATGGATTAAATGGTCAGTGCACACAGGATGGTTACAACAAAGCCTGGCTATCGTCATCGTTGCAGCTACCCTGGTGTTCTGCAGCATGCATACCTGAATGCAGAGGAACTATGTTTCCCATGTAGATTTATATGGCTGCCCTATAGCTAATCCGTGTAATGCCAATATGTGGTGTGTGTACTTTACCGCAGTACAGTATATTTACACATGACAGGGTTAGAGAAAGGGTGAGACAGGGTCACGGCCAGCTATGTGACCTCTCATGCTGCTAATGATGCCCCCCACCCCAGGCATATCCTCTGTCATGCCCACCCATTCAGCCTTTCTAAAGGTATAATGTAGAACAGAGGGGACAAAAAAAAAAGCTGCATGGGAACAAGGGCCAGTGACAAGGGTATGGGGGAAGGGCAGTAAGGGAGTCAGTCTATTAGGAGGATATGACTGTAATGTAAATTTCACTGCAAAGGGGAAATAGAGAGAAGGAAAGACATGACCTGGTCTGGAACCAAATAGAGAAGAAATGTGACGCCTAAGGAAGTGAGAGTAGGAGAGAGACAGCCCTCCAGAGAGAGAGAGAGCGAGCGAGAGAGAGGAGGAGAAACAAGAGACAGAGGGGGAGGGGAGTGGAGCGTATGTGTGTGTGCCGCTGCCAGCAGCACTAGGGGAGGAGAGTTGCTGCCTGTGTGTCTGAGTGCAGGGTGCGGCTGTGTAGTGCGACAGCAGACCCCCTAAAAAGCACCCTGGTGACCCCCAGTGACGTTCAAGGAACCCAGGGGGACCTGGGAATTGAGCTCTGGGAAACCTAGATCCCCCCCAAGCCACCCGGTCCTCTCCAGCTTTCTTCCCTTGGCTCACTCACTACTCCTCACCTCCTCCCACAAAGACTTTTAATTCCCCCTTTTAAACATATTTTATTCATTTTTTTCCTTGTTGCTCAGCCTCCTGGAAAAGAAGGTCGCATGTGAAGAGAGGGTTACCCAACTTCTGATCACGTCTGGAACTTCTACAAATCTTTTGTGTGGTTGTGTTTTGGGTTCTGGAAATTCATCTGGTTTATATTTCTGGGGAAGATATAGAAGAAGTTATTTTCTGATAAATGCAAACAAGAAAGTTCTGTTGGATTTATTTTCTGAAAAATTGGACTCTCAGAGGGAAGTGGAATAAGTAACTGAATCAGACCTCCATCAAGTCAGATCAGACAAGTAAGGTAATGGGGGGGCGAATGGGACATAGTATCGTTCACACTGACTACTGCTGCTCGGTGGGATTGTGTTTGGGGTTACTTTCTGTACATTGCTAAGAAACTCTTAATTGGTAATTAACATAGAAAATCTACAGTGGTGGTGAGTACAAATTGTAAACTGATGTGTCAAACGTTGGATATTCATATTTTAGTTTACATTAGTGCAAACTGTTTTGGCCAGGTGCTGTGTGTGTCACATGTACAACAAATGTATTAACAGGTTTCTTATTGTCATATAGCATCATCATATTACATAGCACTATGAACAGAACATAAAGCAAGGTATCAGACACTGAGCAGCATGCCTTCATGCTGGGGCCCACTTTCAATATGTCAGACAAATGCCCCTTCACCGCTTGAAACTGCTAATTGATATCGGTTTTTGTTCCACTATTGTATCTTAGGCCATTGGACTAGCAATCATCACCATATGTTCTAAGTATTAACTTTTTAATAATGTTAAAAAATCTGGATTACAAGCACATTAGAATACTGTTTTGAATGAAACTGAAAAAAGTAATTTAGTAATGTGGTAATGTGTTGTAAGGTAGGGACGATGTGTGTTGCTGTGCTTGAATGGTAGGTACCAGCGCAGGATGGCCCATTTCTGTCATTAGTGTTCAGTGTGCTGGATTTATTGGTGGCTTGTTTGTTGTTGGGCAGGCTTACTGCGTTCTGTTACAACTGGAGCACTCCAATCCTTTTCTTATTGCAGATCTTCCATGCCTGCATAGAGCTTTGTTGCAGGTTGCTAGTTTGCAAAGGCCTTGGCTGTGTACATTGGCACAAGCCCTGTGCTGCTATTGGTGTTGCTTAGCATCTTTGAAATGCAGGAATGAACAAGGATCGCATCAGGTTTCCAGCGGGTCTTCTCATAGCTGCACTTTCCAGTGTGCTTTTTGCTGCTGTTCATTTGCTATAGTTGTTCAAAATGTGATTGGTTCCTGAGTAGCTAATTGTGTCGCTAAGCAAAATGTGTGCTCGCAGGATGCTGCGCTTCTTGCCTGTGTCTGTATATGCATCAATAGTTTTACAGCTCTGCAATGTCTGGCAGGTGTGTATCAAACCCTGTAGTGTATTAAATGAATTCAATACTTAAGCAGCGTAAAAAATGTAAAATACCATTGTTTTGCAGTGTCATAAGTTGCATTTAAATGAGCTTTATAATAGTAAAGTGAAGCCACAATAACTTTACTTTTCTTGTCTGCATTTGATACATGATCACTTGTTAGATATTTTCCCCCCAATTCTCTAGGGTATAGAGATTGTATCTCTAATCTTCAGTAACTATTATACCCCATTCTCTCCAGATTCTATATCTCTTTGTGATCTGCAGAAACAGTTTTCAGCAAGTTTATCTGCAGTGGCAGTAGGGGGTAGGTGTCCTTTGGATATAATCCTTCTGCCTTGTCCTAGCACACAGAGAAGTCCTTTGTTCACTCCAATATATGCAGGTTTACTTTGGTCCTTATCAGACAGCAGTGTGCTCTACTGACAGTGGCAATATTCACGTTTTAGACGCAGCGTACGTAATGTTCTGCTGAGCAAAGCTTTCAGCCGTGCATTTTCCCTGGCAATTATGTTTTTCTTATGGTATTAAATATATATATTTCATATACACAAAACAGAACAGAATATGCAAAATTCCAAGTAGAGGATGCAGACGCATGGCGGTCTGTCCATCCGCATGGAAGAGGGGAGTGAACTAACCTGTCGCTCCCCTCTCTCGTGTGGACTCTACATAAGGCAGCCTTAATTCTCTTGTGCGGATCAGCGATCTGTAGAGTGCTGTTCTACGCTTAAGGCTTCAAAACCGCACTACCATAAAATTTACAGTACGTCTGGATTTCTGTACCGCAATAACTGGGGCGTGCATGCGCGCTGCCAGAAGCACAGCTGAATTCCAAGATTTAGCATGTGGAGGTTAGGATCCGATCTTTAGTCAGTGAGTTAGTAAAGCCATTCATTAATAGACCTTTCTGTTGGTTGCTGTTTCTAATTGAGGAAATGATGGTGCTTCCTAGTCTTACATGTGACTTGTTTGTGAGCAACCACACACAGTCCTATAATCTGGGCGAGTGTGAGTCCCCATTGCAAACGGCCTTATTTCGATAGAGCCGTTCGCGATCAGCCAGTTCTGAACGGACTGGGAAAACGATTGCTTATGCCTTGAAGAGGCATAGCTATCGAACCCTGGTGCACCGAACACGGTGCCCACGAAAGGTAAGTAACTATGATATCCCTAAACCACTTCCTAACTCTCACCCTAACCCTAAGTCTCCCCTCCACAGCCCTCAGTCCTGGTAGTAACACTGCTGTGTGACTGATCATACAGAGCACTGAGCACTTTCACCATACAACCTGTCTTTCTCCATAGTAATATCCCCTCAGTCCTGGTAGTAACACTGCTGTGTGACTGGATCAAACACAGCACTGAGCAACCTGTCTGCTCCATTGTGTGATATACAGCACTTCCCCTAATGTAGGGATCCCCATATCCCATCCTATAGAGTGTAAATTTAAAGACTGGGTCCTCTTACATACCCAGTCTGTCTATTAGGCTGGTCGTCCACTGCAAGCGACTTTGAGCAACTAACAGGTAGCGTGTGTAGGAGCGACTAATCCTAATGCACAGAACCTTGCTTGCAGGCGTCCACTACAAGCGACTATGAGCGAGCGACTACATGTGACTATAGGCGACTAGCGACTGATCCCTCAGGAATTGGATTTGCAGCTTCTAGTAGCCTGTGTGAAGGCAAATAAAGCTACTTAGACAGTAATAAAAAGGGTTATTTCTGCATATGGGCACGTTCCCACTCTACAGAGGACAGGGACAGACTAAATTATTATTAACAAATCACCATGCAGGTGGTGGAATTAATGAATCCCTTTTTAAAAGTTTTGGATGAACCCAACATGATCTAATTGTATGGTTTTGCCTCAGACGTTTTGTCGGATAGGGATTTTCCATAAAGTACATGTCCTCTGCATCCATTTTACAAAATGACTGACACACCTCTTGAAAAATGCTTATTTATATTCGCTACCAGTCGCTCCTAGTCGCCTGAGTCTAAGTCGCCTATAGTCGCTCCTATTTTTAGTCGCTCAAAGTCACTTGCAGTGGACGACCAGCCTTAGTCTTCGGAGAAGGGTTACTCACCTCTCTGGTGGTCCATTGGCGGCGCTTCCAAAAAATATCGCATATTCACCCATTCATTTAAAAAAATTCTAAAACTGCTGAGAAAAATAGAGACAGCCGAAAAGCAACTTTCAGCTGTTCCTACTTTGTAATGAAACCATCGGCGCAGGAACTCGCAATGGATCTGGGCCATATCTCAATCCTTATCCTGATAGGTTCGGCCCAGCAGTGGTCAGGTTGCTCATGTAGATTGGACAGTTCGATTATTGGACAAGATTTTTTCTAACCAGATTTGTTAGTTCTCATAAATTAGTAATTGATTGATCAGCCAATTTATTGTATAGTGTATGGCCAGCTTTATTGACTTCTTGTTACCTGATCTGAACTGCCATATGATTTCCTGTGTCACTTTTGTTTCCCTGCAAGCATATTCTATGTAAATGCTTGCTATTAATATTATTGCTGTGTTGTACTGTTTTACTGTAGTCAAGTGTTTTCTGAGCATTCTATTTGCTAAAAATTAACTTAGCTTGGTCATTATATTTTGGAGTTTTATGGATTATTATAGAACAGAATACATCATTTAAATGCTGAATTGATCTATTTTCATATTTCTTTATACTGTATATATAGTTCCTGTTTGTTTCCTCAAGCAACAGTCAAGCAGGTAGAAATGATGATGATGATAATGATTATTAGAAGTCTTTATTTTTTAGTATTTCCATAGCGTGGCACGTACAGTTATTAACAGTCAATATAAAACAGGACTGGGTAGTAAAAAACAGATTGGGTGTGTAAGTGGGCCCTGCTCACAAGCTTACAATCTATAGGACATTAAAGCAACGTGGTCGAGGAATTTGATAAGCTTTTTTGAAGAGGTGAGTTTTAAGAGAGCGCTTGAAAGTTTGGAGAGAAGAGGATAGTCTTAATGGGCGAGAGAAGTTATTCTAGAGGGTGGATGCAACCAGGGGAAAGTGGTAATAATAATCTGGTACTGGATCCTGACCTAATAATGTCAGGTCACTTACGCACGCAAGGTGCGTAAATGGCCTGACTTCACTGGAGGGTGCATGCGCCCTACAGATGTTACGCTAGGGTTACTATAGTAACCATAGCGTACAAATATTCAGACAGAACTTTGTTCTGTCCCAGCCCATTTCAGAGGGCTTTAGCGGGTGGGGGGAAAGCATACAAAGTGTACAGTGTGGGAGGGGGCTCCCACACTGCTGCAGATCAGAGGTCGTACAGACCACTGATCCGCACAATAGAGCTAATGCAGGCTTGTGGCAGTATAAGCTGCCATAAAGCCCGCATGAGAGAGGGTAGTGACAGGGGGCATGCACTCTCGCCAACCTACAGACCCCCGCATGTACGGAAAACGCGCAGGGGTCTGAATCTGGCTGCCAGTTTTGTAGAGTTGTTTAAAAACGTCTGATATTTTACTTCTATTACACAGGTATTAGTTTTCATTATGCTTTAACTGGATTTGGATTCAAAATACAATTGGAAATATTAAGGAAGGTTCATTGAGGTAGAGAAAGTTTTATACTCTGTTCACGTTCTTAATCATGAGGCTGGTCAAATGGTGAGTTCCAGGGTGACAAATGTGTCCTGTTAGTCACATTTCTCAAGAACCAAATGGAATGTTGTAAAATGTTAATGCCTTTTCCTCCTCCACCTCCGCCTGTTACTGGTCATTGCCATGTGGTGGCTGCTGTACATTGTTAGGTATAGTACACTGTGTGAATATGCTATGGATAAGTGCTTTATTATGTGAGAAATGTGTAGACACACCCATCACAAAATAACTCTGTCCTCACTTTGTCCGGGCCTGTGTTATGACATGGAGATTTGTCGGTAAACATTTGTATTATTTATGCTGTCTCGTTTTGGAAAAAAAACTACTGTTTTAGGTTTTATCTATATAACGATTTCTGCTGCATTGTTAAAGATTAAAAATAAAAAATGAAACTGTCTAATTTTACTTGTTGAGCTACAAAACATCTACTGTCAAAGCTTTGTCTGAACGTTTGCATGTTATTCTCTGCAGCTCAGTATGCTTCTGACAAGGGGCTGATTTGCTCTTTATTTTCCTTTTACTCCCAACTCTGGATCCGCCCGGTAGCTGTACCCAGCTTAAAAAAAGGTTGTTATGGGAGGTTTTGTGAAAGACCTAGGTCTATTAAAGGAGCTCTATTGTGTATCTGTTCTACGACATGTATAATGCAAAATGATATTTTCCTTTTTCCAGTGCTTCTTCCTCTTTTTATTTTTCTTCCACATATCCGTTTGCCAATAAAGATCAGGTGAACTAGATCCCAAATACAGAGTCTGCATATTCTCTAATGGCTCCAACCTGAATTCTTTAATCCATAATAATATACAACAACGTTTAATGTATTTGGGGAATAGAAAAACAATAAATGAAATACAGTTTCATATGTTTGCTTTTGTTGGGTTATTAAGCTCTAGTTTAAAGTAGAAAATGCTTACTTGTAGGTCACTGTACATTCATTCTGCCTCCTTTGCTGGTGTACATCACTTGTGTTTTCTTATGCATGCAGACACCTATTACCTCCTTGGACTGGATCTAAACTTAATACAAGGGGTGTTTTACCATCACTTGGATTGGAGAACCCCCCCCCAAGTGGTCTCCCCTTGCCCATGCGTTGTTGTTGGATCCCTTGTTCTGATGATGTGTTTATGTAGCTTTTTTTTATTCTTTATGGTTGTTTGTTACTGCTTTACAAGACTGTGTATTTACTGGTATGGTACCTAGTATTCATATTATTATCATTATTATTGTTATTATTATTTTTAAATATAGCACCAGCATATTATATAGCAATTTACAGTTACAATACAATACAATAAATCAAAACTGTTAAACAGACAGGCTGGGAGATTAGAGGGCCCGGCTTGCAATATGTTATATGGAACAATAGAAACTGTGGTTTTACAGGCCCTTTTATTTACATGTATATGGAATCGGCAGACCATTGGAGACTTTTATATAAATGTATCTTGAACATCAGACAATCACCTTTAGCACTGGAACTTATTGTGCAAGTAGATGACAAGTAAATATAAAGCTGGCCGGTTTAGGTTACATAGCTCCTAGCTGTCCGAGTGGGTCATGTTTATTTTTGTGGGTAGTCTATCTCATAAGCTGCCTGTGCAATGTGTCACGCAGGAAGTCCGGCTTTGCTCGACTTCTTTATGAAACCCGAGTTGCTATTAGGGTGATTCACATCTCTGGATATCAAGTTCTCAATGATTTGCTATTCTGTGTTCCCAATGTGGTGTCTGTGCCATGTTTTATTCAGGACGTCAGTCTTTGCCTGGATGCTGTATGAAACTTGAGTCTTATAGGGTGATTCACGATTGTGATATTGTTCCTTAAATAATTTGAACCAATATTAATGATTATGCTGCCAATCTATTGTTTTGAAATAAGTAACTGTGATTTGTACTACATGTTTCTTTTTATTGAAATACCGGAATTCTGAAATCCTCTTTCTGAAGGAACGTTTCTTTTGTATGTTTTGAATATAATGTAGAGTTTCCTGGAATGTCAGTGAGTAAAACACAACACTGTGATCTAAAGCTTTTGGGCCTGATTCAGACTTAAGAAAGAGTTGGAATTTAAGGACCTGATTCACACTTAAGAATCTTCTTTAAGTTCTTATTTTAAGTCACTCCTGGGCAAAACCATGTTGATTGCAGGGGGAATTAATTTAATAATATTCTTTGCATGCAGGGATATATCTTTGAATTGCTTACTGCACACAGATACTGACCAGCTTTACTATCACACTGTTATTTAGACTTGGGATAGGAAACATCATTTCTCAACAGATGGAATATGACTCCCCTGCAATCAACATGGTTTAGCCCAGGTGTGACTTTAAGCTCTTATTTTCAAAAGATTCTTAAGTGTGAATCAGAAAGAAAGTTACTCCTGGGATAAACCTTGGTGATTGCAGGGGAGTCCAATTCATCTATTGCAAAGAGTATTAGTGTTGAGAGGTGATGTTTCCTATCCCGAGTCTCAATAACCGTGTGATAGTAAAGCTGGTCACTATCCGTGTGCAGTAAGCAATTCAAAGATATATCCCTGCATGCAAAGAATACAATTACCTTGACTCCCCCTGAAATCAACATGGTTTTGCCCAGGTGTAACCTTCTCCTATTTTCAAGCTCATTCTTAAGTCTGAATCAGGTCTTTTGTGGGTAAAGGTGTATGCACCTAGAATTGGAATGTTTTCATTTTGTTATATTTTATCTTTGTGGCTTACTAGTCTGAGTATGAAGATCAAAATTATGTATTATCTTGCCTGACAGGAATTAGTAAAATATAATTTGTTTTCATGTAAAAGTCTTGTATTATTTTACGCAGGATGTTTGTTAAACTGTTACTTTTTATTTTCCTTTGCTCTTCATCTTCCTCTTCTGATGCCATATGTATTGTATAACCGTGGACAGATAATAGATTCAATATTTTTGCTTATATTTGCTTGCGGGTTTCAAATATTTATTTTTTCATTGCTTTAAAGTATACTGTAATAGTTTATGCTACCATCTACATGTGAGTTAATAGGTAACTACTGCAGTTATTTATTAGACTGTATGCACTTCTGATAGTTTCCACTGAGTAGTACACAAGATGTAATGTTACATTAATGACATCTTGTCTGCTTACTGGAATTTGGAGGGCAAGTTCTAAAGCTGGGTGCACACTGGAAATTTTGTAACGATTCTACATTGTCACTGTGGGTGCTGATATTTGAACTGTCCAAATGAAATGATTCCAGGTGTGGGTGTCAGGTTTTTTTTTGTTTTTTTTGTGTTTTTTTTAAGGGTCATTTTATTCCAGCAGTTTGCGAACTGGCTGTGAAATCGTTTGCTTCTGCCTTGCTGAGGAGAAGCAATCGATCCTCTGAAGAACGAAGATGCAGCCACAAATGGTGAGTATTAATGTAACCCTAATATCTTTAGCTACCCCTTCAATTACCCTAATGTGACTCTAAAACTCCCTTCCCCGTAGCCTAAGCCTTCTTTCCCCTCCCTGCAGCCTAACCCTAAGACTACCCTCCACACAGCCTACGACTTCTCTGTAATTATCACCTATCCGGACCGGTGCAGCGGGTTGTCGGCGATGGTTTCCAATTAATGAATGGGTAAGTATTCTGAAACATAAATTCAGCATACTGAACGTTTTTAATTGGTAACATTTTAGAAATTCGGACACTTGAAAATAAGCTTTTGCCTGGCTGTATTTCAAAAATGGAACTTTTGTTCTGCAAACTGTATCCCAATGATTCTTTGCTGGATCATTCAGCGCTCGACAGTGCACTCCGCAGAAGGAAGCAGACACTGGGGATCGCTGATTGCAAAAATCAAATCAAATCAATAGATCAGATGCAGTTTGAGATGATTTTGCAGCATCGTGGGACTGTACACATTAGGAATATATCTGAAAAAACTGTTGTTTAATCGTGTGATTTGCACGATAATCTACAGAAAACTGTGGTCTGTCCCCTGCTTAAGTCTGACTGTTAAATTGTGCCTAGGAGCTGAAGACATGGGCAATTGTTAATGTAAAGATAGTTTTGTGTGAAGCGGGCATCATCCTCAGTGACACATTGTTCTATGAGTATGATATAGGAACATTAGAATGTTTATCAAACAGCTTGTAACTCTGTGTCAAATACTTATGCAATATACGCCATGTCCAATAGCTTTCTGCCACCACTTGGGATGTTCTTGCTATAGACCCCCTTTAATGAAGCACACCAGCTGTGCAAGGCAAATGGCCTGGTGTTGAGCCATTTACTCTGCTTAGTCCCACCTACTTATTCTATCTGAGCAAACAGCATCAGGAACTATAAAACCTTTTGATGGTGTTTAAATAAGTATTTGCTGCTATATATTTAGAACTCCACAACCTGCTATATATTTAGAAACACTCCATTTATTATATAAAATAGAATCTAAAATCTAAGGTTACCTTATTTATGGTAACATTGATTGGAGTGCGAGGGAGTTTTTTTTGTATACTGTATGGCAATTGTAACTGGAAAGCACAAAATTAATGATTTAATGTACAGTGAATGTGAAGAGTGATAGTTACTGTTTTGAGCTGATGTAAAAGTAAAGTCCTTTTGTGGAGTGGAAACATCATACTATGAACTGCAGGAAGCCAAAAAATCTCCTTTTATCTGCCTCTAAAAATTTTGTTTTTGAACTCCTCTTGGAAGTATTCTATCAGGGCAACAGGTGAGGAACACTATATGGACAAAAATATTCGGACGCCTGATCATTACACCAACAGGGACTGTAATGACATTGGGCTGGATCCAGACTTGAGAAGGAACTTGAAATTAAGAGAGGAAAGTTACTCCTGGGCTAAACCATGTTGATTGCAGGGGAGTCATATTTCATCTGTAACAAACAGTATAAAAGATGAGGGAGCGTATGCAGGCTCCCGGGCGTGTAACATATACGTCCGGAGTTTTGCGGTTTTTACTACTCCGCATGCCCAGTAAGTTTCTAACGTAATCTACATATAATTTCCTTACGTAGATTGCGTATATGTGGTCTTAAAGACCACATATACGCAATTTACATAAGGTAAAGATACGTAGATTATGTTAAAAATCTGTCCATAGGTACCAAAATGCGATTTACAAGTCCGACTGTGAGGCACTTCCGTGCGTATAGTCTACGTGAAGTACGTAAATAAGTTACTATGCATGCACAGTTGAAACGTACGCATAGGTCTGGATCTGCCCCTAAGCCTCCACTGCACAGTTTTTGTGCTTACATTATGCCAGTGGAAGTTCGGAACTCTTAAGCTATGGAATCAGTAGTGTTGGTGACTTTTAGGCACCGTGGACAATATTCAGAGTTTGTAAATAAGAGTTGAAAGTTTCTCCTGGTCAAATTATGTTGATTTCAGGGGGAGTCAAATAAATGTTATTCTATGCGTGCACAGGGAATACTTTGCTTTTGCATTGCTGGCCACACGCTAGAGGGGTTATTGGCCAAATCCTACATATATCATGGATCAAGCCAAAAATCTCTCTAGTGTGTGGCACAGACAGATTTATGAAACCTCAGATTATCGATTATCTGATCATAGGGAATTCCTGATTATTATTGTCCCAAGGGTCGCTATCTTGCAGTGTGTGGGCAAGTCCGATTATCAGACTTTGTACCCCCACCTCTTGGCTGCAGTTTTCCGGCCAGGAGATGGAGATGCCACACTACTGACGGGAGTTTCTCCATCTGCCAGCCCTTTAGAAAGCTGCAGAACATCTTGCGCTTACAGCGGGCAGTGTGAAAGGTTCTGCACAGAGAGGACACAGCGCTGCACAACCTCCCATGCTTTTTTCTTTTTTTTTTGTTCTCATTCATACACTTATTTTTCAGTCAGTCAATATGCTGCTGCATGGGACTCCTTCAGAGATTATCGCTCCCAGCCTCTGCAATGTGTGGTGCCTTTCCCTAGGGGTAAGTCGCCCCTAATGCCGGCCACCACACCCTGGTAGCGATAATCGCTCTAGTACAGGTAGCGTGATAGACTTGACTGTGAAACATTACCTTTAAATATAATACTGTTTACAGCACATGAAATTTGACTCCCCTTAAATCCACATAGTTTTGCCCAGGTGTAACTTATATCTCTTGTTTTCAAACTCTGAATCAGGGCACATGCACCTTGGCAGTCATTATCCCTGCTCTGTGATCTTATGTGGTCTTCTGCTTTGTGGCTGAGTTGCTGTTGTTCCTAAATGCTTCCATTTTGTAATAATATCACTTATAGTTGACCGTGGAATATCCAGCAGGGATGAAATTTCATGATCCGTCTTACTGGAAATGGGAATAAAAGGTAACAGGATCTTTAAAAAGTGC
This sequence comes from Limnodynastes dumerilii, assembly GCA_011038615.1. Lineage (NCBI taxonomy): Eukaryota > Metazoa > Chordata > Amphibia > Anura > Limnodynastidae > Limnodynastes > Limnodynastes dumerilii. The sequence goes on from WWET01000492.1 coordinate 375,804, forward strand.
TAAATATAATTTGCAGCAGCTCTCGCACCCTAGAGCATCCAGTAAACTCTAAAACAAGTACCATAAAAACAAAAGCCAGTTTGGGGTGAAGGAACAGCGCAGATATGTTGCCAGTAATTACATAAATAAATAAGTGAAAATGATTCTAAATGAATAATAGTTTGTAAAAGTCCAAAATAAACTCCTAGGCGGCATACAGGTAAGTAAACCAGTCCTTAAGTGGTATGTTGAGCTAGGTATGAACTGTCCCACATATGGTCCTCAGTAAAAACAATCCCCCCACGATCAATCATATATGGAGAGGAAAAACATGGGATTAGTGCTGAAATGATTTTAAAATATATATTTTTACTGATAACTTAACACAACATGTTCCAGATAGAACATACATCAAACAAGCAATCAAAAAAAGACATATTAAATGACTTTAAAAACATACAAGTGCATTCAAAAGAAAGGGAATCTGTCCCCTATTAAATTGCAAAGTGCATGCAGCAATAATGGACGTCCTAGCTGCGGTGTACACAGAAGTCCTGGGAAATGGCAAAGAGAGCCATGGATAGGGAGTCCCTGGATCGAGTGCACAGGAGCATCTTTGACGCGTTTCGGGGCTGGCCCTTTCTCCAAAGTCTTCTCGTCTTGTAGGTGGCATCCTATCCCAGTACCAGGCCTGAAGTCACAGTCCTTCAGAACGACCCATTTTGGCTAGGTGCTTGATTTTATACACCTGTGGCAATGGTTCTGATTGAACACCAGAATTCGATTCTTAACAACTGTGTCCAAATACTTTTGTCCATATAGTGTATCTGCAATCCCCTTATCAGCTGAATGTCTGATAAAACTTGAATTGTGAAAATGCCAGGCACTTCACTGCGGAGGAGGTAGTTGAATTACTAACATTGGGGCAGATCCCGAACAACGTTTCGGTGCGGAGACGTAAAAAGGCGATTTGGTATGTACTGAGCATGCGCATGACAGATGATACGCTACGTAACGTAACTGAGCATAAGGGCCTTTCACGTATCCGTAGCGTAAAATCGCTCGAGAGGGCGTGCCAATTTTACGTTAGCAGAAAGTACCCTTAAATTACTCGATGTAGGCAGGGGTTTGCATTTAAATCGTACAGTATGGGCGTGCTTAACGGCGTAACTCCGCGCTGCCTATACGTATGTGCGCGGACATGAGCGGTTATGCTGACAAATGTTAAGGTAGGGTTTAGAAAGCGTAAAGCGGCCAAAGTACGTACATGCAGGGGGGGTGTATAGAAGGCACGCTCGCTAGTAAACAGATTGCAAGCGGAGTTCTACCCCATTACCTATACCAAAAACACATAGATGGGAAAATGTCAGTGCTGGTATTGATCTGTAGCGTTGTGCAATTCTCCCATCTGTCATCTTGCATGCTGTACATGACATGCTGTTTTTTGCTTTTGGGTTGGTGATTATGATGTTTGCTTAAGGAGGTCAAACAAGCTATTTATAAAAGCATATTACTGTACTTTGTTTGGATAAAAAGGATAGTCAGCAGCATGTTTATGGCTTACAGCTTTAACAGCGGTACTCCTATTCACAGGCCCTGCACATTGCTTTTAGTTATAATTAAAGCATATTATATTGATATGAGCATTAGGAGAATGATTTTGACAGTTTGGTTGTCCTCAAGGAATAAGCATGCTCCTCTCCATGAAATGCTACATAATAACTTCATATACAGCTACATCCATCTCCAGACCGAGTAGCAATGCAGCAATCTATAACAAATAGACTCCATTCCCCAGCTTGGCAGTTTCGGCTTGTCATGACAAATGGCATCTGGAGCTGAATCCTCATTGTGGGCGTGAGGAACTATGCAGCCATAATAATTTATCAGTGTGTATTGATATATTTTAGCCATATGAGCCTGTGTTTTGTGTGAATAAGCTAAACAGTGACAGTCTGTGTGTTTTTCTTGCTTCCTTTGAGTTGTAATGTGGGAAGATATCAGTGAGTTGTATTTGCTGCTAATATGTGTATTCATTAAAGCAAGGTAGGCATTTATTTCCCAAATATTCATCTCTGTTGCATGGTGGGAGTTGTTTAAATCGTAACCAGCTCCATTTTAAGTGTGGCCGATGCATAAATGTTTAGGGTCCTGGTGGAAAATTTTAAGTGCAAGGGAAATGTTCTTCTCCCACTTCTGCAGCTTAGGATCTCTGCTATTAAATCTGGGTCCAATCCTGTGTCTGTGTTGTGTATGACCAGCTTTCAGTAAATGTGATCCTTATCTGATACACGTGTACATTTTTATATTGTTTATCTGTGTGTATACAGGCTTTCTCAGGAGCTCTCTTAGATTTCCTGGGCCTTAAAAGTGAAGATGTTGCCCATAGCAACCAATCAGATTTTAGCTCTCACTTTCCTATTCCATACTAGAGAATGTCAGCTAGAATCTGATTGGTTACTATGGGCAACATCTCCACTTTTCCAAACCCGCAGCTTAGTAAATCTGGCCCTTACTGTTCATTAGTATCTAGCTATGAAGACAGAAATGACAAGCCCATGGGGATATTTCCATTGAAGTTCTGTTGTTAGTTAAGTTATCAGTGATTTGTGTTTTATGTTTTATGCTTTTGCAGTTTCATTTTTATATTGCAAAAAAGGATCTCACAGCCCCCTTCTCTCTCTCTCTCTTCTCTCTCCTCTCTTCTCTCTCCTCTCTTCTCTCTTCTCTCTTCTCTCTCCTCTCTTCTCTCTTCTCTCTTCTCTCTCCTCTCTTCTCTCTTCTCTCTTCTCTCTCCTCTCTTCTCTCTTCTCTCTTCTCTCTCCTCTCTTCTCTCTTCTCTCTTCTCTCTCCTCTCTTCTCTCTTCTCTCTTCTCTCTCCTCTCTTCTCTCTTCTCTCTTCTCTCTCCTCTCTTCTCTCTTCTCTCTTCTCTCTCCTCTCTTCTCTCTTCTCTCTTCTCTCTTCTCTCTTCTCTCTTCTCTCTTCTCTCTCTCTCTTCTCTCTCTCTCGCTGTGGTGTTTTGTGACAGCAGCTCTACTTTACAATATGTCTGCAGACCTGATATGGGCCTTTATTTCTTTGCTCTGTTAGTAGCCATACGGAGCTGCCATGGAGATGTTATCCAGAGTGCTTGTGCCAAGAATGATACTGTGCTGTTGTACACTCGTTGGCATCCCCTGGTGACCTCTCCTCCTCTCTCTCTCTCTCCTCTTCTCTCTCTTCGCGCTCTCGCGCTCTCTCTCTCGTGTTTTGTGACAGCAGCTCTTCTTTACAATATGTCTGCAGACCTGATATGGGCCTTTATTTTTTTGCTCTGTTAGTAGCCATACGGAGCTGCCATGGAGATGTTATCCAGAGTGCTTGTGCCAAGAATGATACTGTGCTGTTGTACACTCGTTGGCATCCCCTGGTGACCTTACCTTCTGTATGTTTAAGAACTTTGTGCAAATAAAATACTAGCCAATTCACTGATGCTAAAGTCTGTGCTATTCTATTTTGTTTTATTGTCTTATGAGTGGTGAGGCACCTTGAAGATGTGGAAGTAATCCACGCTAGCTTGTTGTGTTTCCAGAGTTCCATCACCCCGGTGACAACCACTGTGTGATTCTAGCTGTTGTTGATGCTTGTGTGCCCAAGCCATATTTTTCGGTAGGCCTCAACAAGTTTTTTTTTTTTTGTGTTTTTTTTATATAAGCTAGGAGCCAAAGCAAAAAAATGTGTGTATGTGTACGTGCATACATATAATATGTAGGTTCATATCAAATTTATTTATAGTGTGCGCCAATGCTTTTTGATTTTATGGTATTTGCACATTTTATTATTACTGTATTGTACTATATAACACCCTCTTCTCAATTTTCTATTATATATATACATACACACACACACACACACACACACACACACTCTCCCCCCCTTTTTGGTCAGAATGCTTTGTGGCTTATGTGTTATTATTTTTTTTTTTATATGTGAAAGTAACGTTTACATTTTGTTTGACCTGCTTTTGTCTCCCTTGGAGGTTTGGGTGACGTGATATACATCTCCTTGGGGCAACCTATACACACTTGCTTCACCAGCCTTCATCACAGATCCACACTGCATTTGTATTTTTATTTTACACTTATTATTGCACTTATTTTTGCACACATTTACTCCTATTGAATATATTGTATTGTTTATAATGTTATTTATTATCCGCACCATTTTATACGTTTTTCCTCTTTTTACCTGTTCTACAAGGTGCATGTCACATTGTTGTAAACCTGCTTTTAAGCACCGGAAAAGTTACTTCTGTTGCAAACAGTATTATATTGAGAAGTGATGTTTTCTAGCCCACTTGCCCACCCAGTTTGCCTGTTACCCCCAGTCATTTTAAAATGATTGTTTGGATTGTAAAGTGTTATATAATCTGATGGCGTTCTATAAAAACCGGTTAATAAGGAAAATTAAAGCTGGTAATTATCTGCAGTAAGTAAATACAAGGTATTCTCTCTGCATAAAAAGAATAAAAATAATAACATTTCTCCTAAGTATCATCAATGTTTTGTTCAGCTTTCCTCCGCTTTGCATCCAATGCAAACTCAGAAAAGCATTTATAATGCTATATGCATAACATCTGTAAACTGTTAAGCCAATATTGCACTTTACTTATGGGATTATTTCTTATTTTCAATTTTTTTTAGAAAGTAACTTTAGAAAATATTAACGCCTTTCCCACTTAATGATGATTCCTATGGAGTAATGTTGCTCGGACTGATTTGAGACTCCCTTTTGGTGTAACGTTTTCCATTGGTTTAGGGTTTGGGGGAAGTAGTCATTGTTTAATGCTGTATATTATTTTCTGCATTCAATAAGGTGATCGTTGTACTTCATTACAATCGGTGTACTGATGTTCCTTTAGACTCTTATTACCCTTATTGGGGATTTCATTTCCAAAATCTACAAAGTCCACAAGCTGCTACCGTAGTTTAGACAAAACACAATAAGTCTACTATGTTTTATGTCAAGACAAGCACTTTTATCAATTACATAACAAAACAGACACGTGACTTGTATTAAAAGTTGGCATTGCACTTTTTTATGCTGGTCAGGTGTGATATAGGTCATCAAGGCATACTGTGGAGATTGCGAAACGAATGATTTCTTGAATTATTGTTCAGTTACATTTATTAAACATGTTTCTGCAGTACATTGACTGAAGTTACAAAGGTTCACATTATTCTTTTACATTTGCCTCTACATTGTGTCCTATGCAAATGACTAAAGCTAGTTTTTGGTGCCTTTCTATCACCTTTGCTCCAAATTGCTTCTTCAAACTTTTGGCTGTGGTTTTAGTTTTCCTCCGCAAGAAAAACTAATTAGAGGAACTGGAAGGGTTGTTTTTGTTATTGCAATTTACTCAGAACATTGCAAATTTCCCTTTTCTTTGTACATAATAATGCATTGGATGTGTGTCTCCTGGCTAGATGAACAATTGTTTAAAGGTTTTGTAAAATAAGGGGAGCATTCTACACACCTTCCCTAGGGTAGCGGTTGTGTGTGTGTAACCTTTGTGGTTTCTTACAGCAGCCTGAATAGCTCTGATGTCATTTCCTGTTTGTCAGAATCTTCCAGCGATTAGCAGAAGTGTAAATGTCAGACACATTAGCGTGTGCTAAGACCTTATCATTAGTTTCTTACCATTAATTAATTTCCATTTTATGCTGAAGCTGTGAGTTTTATTATATCTTAGAAATAACTTTTTTCCATTTTATGCTGAAGCTGTGAGTTTTATTATATCTTATATATATATATTTATATATTTCAAACAAGTTATCGTTATTTTTATAGGCCATTGATCAAACATAAAGATGTAAAAAGGTACAATATATTTTATATTTAATATTACAATATAGTTCCCATGATTTCTGCACAATCAACAGGGTGGCTTCAGATTTAGGTGTAACTGCACAAAATTTTGAGTTTAGTTACAAAACATCACCTGTCACGCAATTTTGTTTTGGCGTTTCAGATTTGCGTCCCATGCAGTCCCCTTTTCAAGGGGCAGATTTAAAAAAATTTTCTCTGACTCTCAGCTTCTCTTCATTAAAGACACACACATGAGACTGAAAGAGTTACTGTGATCATTATAACCTCCGCTATGATGCACCGGACACCATGATTATCATTGTGTCTGTGATGAAAGAGTTCTGAATTTGGTTATGTCGGAAGTTGTATTATAACAGCTGTATGTTCTGCATGGTGCCCCTTACACTTTAAAATGAGAAAAGAAAAAAAAAACTATTAAAATGAATACATTCCTTCCATTGTCCCTGCTCCTGTATTTATCCCCTCTGCTCTCCTTGCTCTGTCCTCTCCCTCTTCTTTCCCTTTCTGTCTCTTGGGGCCGGATTCAGAGCTCCGATAGTTCTGCGATAAGTGCTTCTGCGTATGCGCAGTAATTTTGGAACGTAATCTATGTTACTTCTTGCAACGTAGACTGCGTACACGCGGTTTTAAAGACTTTCGCACTTTTCGCAGAACTCCAGCCTCAATTGCATTGCGGACAGAGCTCTGAATCCGACCCTCTGTCTGTCTGGTTTTCCTCCACTTTTCTTGGTAAACTCTACCTAACTTTTTGTTCTATCTTTTCTGTTCTTATTTTCACATTAATTTGTAAAAAGTATGGCTGCTACCATTTATATTAAAGAGCACCTGCACCTATTGGGTCACAGTTTGACTAGAAAATAGTAGTAATAATGAGAAAAAAATCACCATCTTCTTTTCTAGCAGAACATTTTATCTTTCCTTCTACTGATTGAGCTTCTTTTTTTTTTTTTTTTTAAACCAATAGCCCAATCTGTTATCTCTCACTATTCTATTCAGAGTTTGGAGGGACCTATATAGACGTAGATTGAGGGCCAGCTGAGTGCTGTTCTTGCCTGCATGGATGTCCTTCCTGACATTGGGTCTATGGGAGGAATATATGCCCCCTGACACAATCTCTTACCAACTATTTATTTTACTACCTAGTGCAGCATATTCACCTTTATTTTAATGTAAAGATAAAATGATACTATTAAGCCTTTACATATTTACAAAATGTCTAACAATAGGCCAGATCCAGAGTTTAAAAATAAGAGGCTATAAGGTAGAAAGTTACACCTGGGCAAAACTATGTTGAATTTCAGGGGAGTCAAATGTGTTTTGCATGTGGGTAGAATACTTTGTTTTTGCTTATTGCTCACAGATACTGATACTGAGCTAGGAGACATCAACTCTCAGCGCTAATGCTTTATGCAACAGATGAAATGTGCCTCCCCTGAAAATCAACATGGTTCTGTCCAGGTGCATCTTTCCACTTGTTTTCAAACCCTGGATCTATTCCAAAGCTGTTAAATGTTCGGATCTTGGAATTGGATGTGTTTATGATAGCCTTTTATTCTTTCTTTATGTTTGCAACATTCTTTTAGGACTTCTACTATTTCTGTATTTTTATTACCGCAACATAAAACATGTGCTAAGTTTTACTTAAAACCTATCTGGATATATTGTAGCATGTTGATAAAGTCCAGCCATGCAGAAGTGTAAAGTGGAGTTACACAATCCACAAAGAATGTGTTTAAACATATATTTTTTATTTTATGTTGTGCAATAGCAGGAATAGTTGAAGTGGAGAAAATATCTTACGTTAATGGAACTTTTATGTGTGATATGTCTTAAATTGTCTTTTTTTATATTCTTTGCTTTATTGTTTACGTTTGCTTTTCTAACATATTCACAGTTATTTAAGTCAATAATCCTACAAAGATCATGGAGGAATATATTATGTGACTATGTCCAGGATGATTTTTTTTTGTATACTTAAGCTGTATATGCTTATGTGCTTATTTTGGGTTTCACTTAAATGTAGATAAAGTAAATTCCATTTACCTTGCAAATATTTGATTGACTACAATTTTTTTTTTTACATTTATTTTTTTATAATAAAGCACAATTTACTCAACCTAAAATTGAAAAAATCCAAAACCCTGTAACCTCAGAGGAAGTTAATATTTTAGCTTAAATATTACAGAAATGAAATGTGGAAGTAGAAGGAATAAATAGCAAAAGTGTGTTTCTTTAACATGACGTTGTTAAAAAACAAACAAACTGTTTTAATGTAGTAGTGGGATATGGATTGCCTGTGAGCTATAAAAGCACTATAACAATGTTGACCTCAATTAATATGTAACACTTTCTATCGTCAAATTATTGTTCTTTAACAGATCATTATGGGACAGCCGTATATTAGCAGGTTTCTTTTCATGTACTTCATTGGAATTTTGCGTTCATGGTTTATATAATATAATCTATTTCAGCCACACTTACATTTTTAAACTTGATATAAACAAGACAGGTTATATTTTGTGTATACATTGTGTTTATACACTACACCAGACACACACGAGAATGGTACTCACAAAATGTTCTTTGTCATCTATATAAGTTTGTATTTTGTGCTTATGTTCACCCTGATGAAAGTTGTACAGTAAACGTCTGTTTGCAGCAATTTTAACTTAGTGTCATTTATTACCTTTGAAAAAATCTCTGATTGTCACCTGTTCTGATACACCAGAGTGATTATTACACTGCTTGTTTTGAGTGCCATCCTAATAGTGTGTGTGTGTGTGTGTGTGTGTGTGTGTGTGTGTATATAATATATGTGTGTGTGTGTGTGTGTGTGTATGTGTGTATGTGTGTGTATACACACACACACACGCACTCTTATGTACATATATAAACCGTTTACTTGGCTGCTGAAGTCGTCTTGGCCTTCCTGTTTCTCTCCTGCGGCATTTGCATGCACTGTCTTTATAACACAGGGGGACCAAGCTCCAGCAGTTTATCCACAGAGGAGGTCTGACTGCGGCCCTGATCCTTTACCTGTTGAGTCTTCAGTGCGCATGCAGGGGAGAAGGCTGAAGGTGACCTCACCCATGTACAAACTGGTAGTTTCTCCTTCAGTGTGCTCTGGTCGCCATTGCAACATGGTGACTGGTATTTGTGGAGCCCTGATCTGGAAAACACCAGCAGATTATCAGAGTGTAATTCCAAATTGGTTTTAGTTAAAATGTGATCGTATTGAATTTATGGTCATATCATTTTCCAGCATTTATTTTGATAACTTTTTTATCAGGATCCCTCTCTTTATGATGATGATTATTATTGGCTACATTTTACTGATTAATAATGGCATATATATGGAAATATTTTTTGTATTATGAACTTTTCTTCATTTAAAACCTATCCACATGGAACTTAAAGGATTTGTACATTATGGCATTTATTACTAAATACCAGATCTTAATATTCTGATTTGCTGTGTTTGTAACACTGAATGTAGCATGCATGAAGATTTGCTGTGTTTGTAACACTGAATGTAGCATGCATGAGGAGGATTTCCTCCTCTCTGATGTGGCCTTGCATTCTTACAAACACACCAAAATACCCTCCCCTTGTATAGATGACTTTTCAAACATATACCCTTCCTTAATATTCAGATTTGTGTGCGCTTGATATGGTGGTGGTTCGAAAGTCTGGATTGTTATGCCATCCGTTAGCACGCCTGTATATTGTAATTTTAAGTCCTGCTTACACTTGTGTACGAAACCCGACCCCCTTTTAGAAATGTCATTTGTGAGTAGTCTACATTGGGCTGGATCCAGACTTAAGTAAGTGCTTGAATTACTCCTGGGCTAAACCATGTTGATTGCAGGGGAGTCATATTTCATCTGTTGCAAACAGTATTAGAGTTGAGAGGTGATGTGATCTATCCCAAGTCTAAATAACAGTGTGATAGTAAAGCTGGTCTTTATCTGTGTGCAGTAAGCAATTCAAAGATATATCCCTGCATGAAAAGAATACAATTAACTTGACTCCCCCTGCAATCAACATGGTTTAGCCCACGAGTAACTAAGTTCAAGCACTTACTTGAGTCTGGATCCAGCTTATTGTGTGCATTGTATTCCCACTAGATCACACTGATGAATAAGCAGATTGCAAAATAAGGCAGTATGTGATCCATCTGCACAGGAGATAGGGAATTGTCTGGACTCTTGATATGGAGTATGCAGGGGTTGTATATGTGCATCTCAGAGAATGTCTGCCTGGAGTCCCAGAATCCTGGTGGTTGGACATGTGTGTCGTGTATTCTGTACACTCTTCTCTAAGTCGCTGATCTACGCTTTAGCTTAGGACACAAACATAATTACCCTCATTAAAAAGTCACGATTAAGTTTTCTAAGCGCGTTTAACTTTTTGGGAAAGAAATGTTATGATCATGCAAGTGTGATTCAGAATGGGAGGTAGTTAATATCAATCTTTTATTTTGTATTGAAATTTTCTTCCCTTAATGATCAATGAGGGGGATTTTTTGTGTCCATTCTTTTAATAGTCTACTTGTCTATAATTGTTTATCTTTCCTTTTGTGTGGTAGCTTTGCTTTCTGATTTTCTCTCTGGAGAGTGAATGCATTATTTCAGGGAAACAAATCGTTATAACGGTAAAGTGACAATGGGGGTGGGGGTCTGATTATTGCACGGTTTAAGAGGCAGAAGGAAGATTAAGGCACATGAGTATAGGAAGGCAGCTGGAGCACTTGATGAAACACTGTTATTAGGGAGTGTAGTGGAGCTAAAACAGGATCTTCGTAATTACTGTCTGGAGGCAATATTTATTGGAAGATGAATGTTTACCGCAAAGCATCAGGGATTTGCTTGGGTCCAGAGTAAGGCAAGTAAGTCACGATCTGTATGTGTTTCTGATGTGTTTATTTATTCAGGGACACGTGAACAAAGTACTCAATGAGCAGGCAGTGGGCCTCTATTTTATTACTATAGAAACCCATGCATTGCTTGTGTTGGGTTTTATATTATTGCTGTGTATTTTAGAGGAGGGGGTTTACACTGACACTGGTGTTATTTTAGGGAATTCTTTGGCTATAATATGTCATCAGAATAATAGTACAAGTTGTACTGAACATTTTTGCCAGATTCACATGTAGATTATCCAGCACTAAATGCTCCAATGACGTAACTGTTTATTGACACAAACCCAGTAATGTAGAATGATGTCTGCCACACGTGCACCCTTTTACTGGTAACAATTTATCTCCTGATATAGTGGACCTCTGTACACCATCAAACCGTCTTTTCCTCTTTTATAGACGTTCCAGGTCAAATCTGCCTGATGTATGCATGATATGGCTTCATTACCCAAATATTCTGTAAAGATATTTATGTTCATGTATCTTTCCAATACAAAGAATACTCGAAGAACACCAATAGAGCATTTTCTACAATTTGTTGGTTCTGCTTTCTACTTATTTACCAAAAGGGGAAAATTTTTATAAATATAATAATAATAATGTTACAAATAATACCAAGAGAAAAATATAAAAAATATGTCATGTACCCAAAATGTTTTCTCTTACTACCAAACTGTTGTTCTTCATGTTATGAGGTATCTCTTTTACTAGCATAATGATAGAATTTATGTTTTCTAACTCAATAGACACACATTGAACCTGGTTGTGTTTCGATCACACGATATTGAGTGGGTCTTCTTGACCATGTGACTTATAGAAGTGCCTGAACATACTTGATTTCAAACACTATTTACTTGTGTGGGGCTCTGAAATGACCCTGTATGGATTCTTATGAATGTAACCTATGTAGGTGGTCAAAGGGGAATTTCCAGAAACATTTTTGTTTTCTGATGGCATGCGGTTTTTACCCACAGAAAAGTAACAAGGATTATGGGCCAGCATTGGCTATAGAAGTCCGGATTCACAGTTACGTAGTTTTCGTCTTCCGTACGTTGTTTTAAGAATTGAGCTACTACGCATGTGTAGTAGCGTATATCCGCTATCTATGTACCATTTCTGTACTTAGACCGCGCTTACGCAATCTACGTACAGAAATGGTACGTAGATAGCGAAATAAGCTACTACACATGTGCATTAGCTCAATTCTTAAAGCAACGTACGGAAGATGAAAACTACGTAACTGTGAATCCGGACCAGAATATCTATTACAGTCTGTTTCAATGCTTCCATATATAAAACCTGCTCTTGTTAAGCATCAGCGCAGCTGTATTTGTTTATCAGTTTCTTTATTGAGAATATATTGTGCAATGTGTTTTGTTTGTTCTTATTTTTCATGTATGTGATCTCATTGACCTGTATCTGTGGAACAGCAGATGTTTAATGGGTGCATTCACATACTGTCTAGTCAAATAAACAAACAGAAAACACATGAGTATTTTGTAAAAGGGACACTGACTTTCACACATCCACCCGAAAATGAAAATAGCCCTCACCCCTATCTAACGTAAGCCCTAATAACAGTGAGGTATGTAAAGTGCAAGTTCAGTTCAATACATTCCTTATGCTCTGGTTGGCACTCTCAGATTAATGCCCTCTAGACACGGTTAAATACATTGTATGGAAGTACCGGATATTGTCAACAGGTACGACGAGTGTGTTCAGAGAAAGTATTGTATCTTTCCTCTACGTCGCATCAGACATGCTGCACTTCCAACACAGTATATTACCCTTATCATCCAGTCACTTCTTTACTTTTATTTGACATATCCTCTCTTTTTAAACAATTGTAGCGAAAAAAAAAAGAAAAATACAGTAGACGTGCATCTACATGATAGTGTCTCAAATTTATGTAAAAATATAATGGTGGAGGGATTTTTCTGAATAAAATCTGTAAAAAAAAAAACAAACAAAAAAATAAAAAACCCAATAAGAAACGGTTACAATAAGGGGGGCTACTCATCAGGTCTAGTGAGGGTGAGGGAGGGATAGGAACTGAGGAGGATAGAATGGGATGGCAAAGGTGTGCTTCATCTGACTATATGAGTTAGTGGTATTCAACAAAAAAATGTGAGAAATGTTGTTATGGCAAATAACAAACTACCTAATAAAATATAATAAATGGTACAAGAAAAGAAATGATAGTGGAATATGGTGCTAAAATACTGCAGCAATTAATTCGCCGCCTGGGAGGGTCTATATAACAATAATAAACATAAATGATAGGTAGAGAGGTTATATGACAGTAAGTGGACTTTCTCTTGAGGTTTATTGTGAATTCTCAATGGAACCTGGCCATATATTACCTTGTGTAAGTGTTGTAGACATATGAAGGAACATTTCTATTAATGTACTTTTTTTTTCTTGTGTCCTTTAGGTTGCGGACCTGGTGTGACTTTCAGGGACTGGTCTTTTCTGTCGTGCTAAGAACTGGAGAAGAGAAGCTAGGGAGGCCGTGTCATCGGGTGAGTGAAAAGCCCATTCGAGGCGTGGCAGCTTCATTCCTTATTTGCAGTGATTTAATGGTCATGTGACTGTATTAGGGCGGTGCAAGTGCTTGGTTAATAACGACCCATAAACCGGTCTTAAGATGTCATATATTGCCTGGGTGATATTTATGGTCATGCATAACCGTCCTAATTACAAGACTGTAGGACGTCACATCCCTGATAGTTGAGTATGAGTAAGGTCTGAGAAGGGTGGGAGGCGGATTCTAAATCTTGTTAAATATCTAGAAGCATTTCCAATGCATTAAGTATAGACAGCGACAGAATGTCATTATATTTAAAACCATTGCAATACTTCAGTCCATTTTCCATCGTCTATTTATAGAACAAGACACTTCACATATTGCCAATATCTGCAGCTACGAACAATGGGGTAGATCCAGACCTACGTTCCCGTTCCGTTTCAAGGCGTAGCGTATTTACACGCACGTAATTACTATGCACTCCCCTCCGTCGGACGTTGTTTAGTCGCGTTACGCTTTCCAAACCCTACCTTAACTTTTCCAAGCGTAACTCCTGACGGCCGTAATGGCTGACAGTACTTTCGCACCTAAGCACACCCATACTGTACAATTTAAATGCAACCCCCGCCTACATTTCGTAACTGTATCGTACTTACGGCTATCATAATATAGGCACGCCCTTTCGTTCATACTTACGCCTTTGTTGCGGAAGACTGATTTACAACTACAGTTAACAGCGAATTTCAACAGGAAGTAGTCACTGTGCGCATGCGCAGTGCCTATTTTTAGACGAGGTTACGCTTACGACAGGCGTTTTTATGCCCGCGGGCGTTGTTTTGGATCTGACCCAATGTGTTTTATGTGTGTGTTTTGTATTTCGTATAGTCACGTCTTATCCCCAACATGCCAAAATATTTTATTTTCTGTGTTTGCTCCTCTGAAAAGAGGCCGTTTTCTAAGCATTAACTCCCGGTCAGGGAAAAATATCCCTCTAATGTGATCTGTTCATGACAGAGATGTGTCTGAGCGTTCAATGTGTTCAGCGGTTGCCCATAGTTGCTACAGTTTCAAACATCTATTCAACAAATATTTTGTGGGCTGTGCTGTTCTCTTTAGTAGCTCTGTTTTCATTCTGATCACATCCATATATAAGAAACCAAACCATTTTTTTTTCCTGTTAACATATTTAAGTTTCAAAAATGGAACCATTCAGGTTTTTTTATGTAGAGTAAAAACAAATATTTTTAAAGCTAAAGAAGGACAGATAGGGCCAATATCACACTTTTTTAATACCTCCCACAAACTACTACTCACAATATCTGCGGTTGCCAGAAAGTGCGTTCTGCAGACCTGGATTCAGGTGTCACCGTCCACCATAAATATGTTCTGAGATAACCTATTTACAACACTTAGAATGGATTGGTTGGAGGCATCTTTATGTAAAGAAAAACACACACATAACATTTCTTCAGTATTTGGGAAAGCTTTATTCACACATTACCTAGGATTCTCAAGGAACAAATATATGCCCTATGCATACCCTCCAACTGTACCTATTTAGAAGGTACGGTACAAGTTTTTAATGGTATGTGCCGGCTAATAGGGCTCCTGTACCGGATTCTGGCCCAGCAGTTCCCTCCCCCATATACTCTCCTTCCAGTCCTGCAGCATCTGATCACTATAGCAGAGCTGCGGGGACAGACTCCTACAGCTCTGATAAAGTGACAAGACCCTCTCCCGTGGGTTCTTAGCTCATATGATAAGGTGTAATATGAGATTTTACACCTTATCATACATGAAAATGAGAGAATATTTAAGCCACGCCCCTCCAGATGTACCTATTTTCCATTTAAAAAAATGTTGGAGGGTATGACTGTGGTGTGAAACCTGTATATATACACCAATGATCCACCTATTCAGGAAGGAGTTTAAGGAATATCTTTGTGACTTTGAGGCTTTACTTACCAAATGCTACAAGTTGATTAGAAACTTTTACACTACATTGTACATAGTTTGGTTCGGCCCACAAAATGGTTACCTTAACGGTGAGGACAAAAGTACATATTAAGTGACGGTGTGCTGGACATTCTATTTAGAATAATGAGCTTTAACACACATCAACAGAACAGGAACAAATTGGTGTATTTTTATTAACTATACAGCGCCATCAACAAATGCTTTTAAACACTTATTAACCTGTCTGTAGAAAGATATGTCCGCCTTAGTACAATGATTCTATTCTGGAATGTGGCTTTATTTTCAGTACACTTTGTTCTTTGCGAGGTACTTCCATTTGCTAACACACTAATAAAATAATAAAATAAATAAAATATCTGTGTGGTGAAATACTCGTTTAAACTTAGTTCTTAGTATGAGACCATTAGATTCATGAGTCTCTCGCATGTTCTGTCCTGTAAATGTGAATATTCCTGAAGAACTCTTTCTGACTGACCTCATTATGGTTGTCCAGTGAACAGTTTCTTCCATCTCTGACACAGATTTCTGGCAATATGACAGCATGAGTTGCCATAGGCAATTGCTCTTTTAGCACTGATGCTCCATTTTGGATCAAGGTCTGTTGTGTCTTATTCTCTCCATTCCTCTTTTGCTCTGAGACATATGAGATGTTGTTTGGCATCTTTTTATATACCCCATTGAATTATTGCTAGTGTTAAAAACATATTGCACCCTCCTAAAAACTAGTGCATTACACTATAAAATCATTTAAAACCCATAAAATGTAGACAGGTGGACTACCGTTTGTGAATGTTGTGGCTGTGGATCATAACGTTGTTGTTGGCTTAATTAGTTTAGAATTTTATGCAATCCTTTTAGGTGCAAGTGTAGACCTGAACAATACCATGTGGATCTGCAAGGGGAGGCAAATTTACATTGTGAAAGCAGAATTAGAATTGAGAGGTGACGTTTATTAGCTCAACTCTATTTTATAGATTAAACATTAAGACATACAGGGCCGGATTCCCAACCCTGGACATATTAATATACGTCCGGTGTTTCCTGATATTTGGTACTGCGCATGCGCAGTATCTTTTTCATGTATTCTGCGTAACTTTTCATCACGTAGTTTGCGTATATGCGGTCTTTCAGACCGCATATAGGCAATGTATGTATTGAAAAGTTACTTATATCACGTGAAAAAGATACTGCGCATGCAATAAGTTTTATGTCCAAAAGTAAAGTTTTTTCCCGCATGCAAAAGATTTAAAATAAACATCCCTCCCTTTGCAAAATGGTTTAGCCGGCCTGTACACTTGCACATGTTTTGCCCTTATTCACAAACTCTGAATTAGCCCCAAGTGCACAAAAATCACATTGATATTCATTAAAAAAATTTGCCACCAAACTTCTATTTATGACACACAAACAAAACCTTTCCTAGATGCGCACCTCCTGAGGATGTTACCAAGCAGGAGCACACCTCCTGAGGATGTTACCAAGCAGGAGCACACCTCCTGACGATGTTACCAAGCAGCAGTAAGAATACCTGTAAAGCGCCCGGCCAGTCTGAAGGTCTTCTTACCAGCTCACTGAATTCGGGATTCCAGATAAAATAATTAGTAGCTAAAAATGAACGCTATTTTATTTTTTGCTCCACGTCTAATATCAATAATGGGCCGTATTTACAGATGTGTGTGTATATAGTACGCAAATATACGCACGTACAAGGCAAGGCAACACCCATGACACTCCCCTTACACGGATGGTGTTTTGGTGACATAGGGCAACCTTAACTGTATGTGTGTCGTTACGTGCGGATTTTCTTTCCGTATTGCGATTTTTACTACTGCGCATGCGTAGTAATATTTTTACGCAATCTACGTATCTTTTTCTGAAAGACCCCATTTACGCAATCTACGTAAGAAAAAGATACGTAGATTACATTAAAAAATTACTTTGCATGCGCAGTAGTAAAACTCGCTAAACACCGGACGTATATGTTATACGTCCGGTACTCTGAATATGGGCCTATATTATCTATTAGCACAAGATTTCCTTTAGTGTGATATTTTTATTTGACTTGTATTGAGTTTTACTTTCTAACTTTTATTTAACCTTCAAAATATATATAGATAGATCCTCCCCCTGGATAAGTGTAATAACAGTATATTTTCCACTTGTGAGTTTGACTTGAATTTTGTAGATAAATGTAGGCTGCAGATTTGTTATTCTTTGTGTGGAAATAATTGTTGGTGTTTTTACTTCCTTTGAAATATTTGCTCCGTTCCTGCATCTCGCGTTCCCTTCACTGCTTTAGCAGTCTCTCGGATAGCTGTCAGCGGCTAAGCAAAGCATATCTCATGAAGATGCCCTAAACAGGGATGAAATTACTATTTTCTGGAGAATCATTTGTTAACCCTCTTTGATAATTCGTTCTACTCGTCTGTATTTGGATGAATTTTATTTGGTTGATGGCCAGAAAGATGATTGTGACTTTCTGTTGGCTCTTTTGCAGCTGAACAGTCCATATAGACCAGTATTCTATTGAAATGGCAATTTAAAATAGCCCCTTCCGGTCTCTCTAGGCACATTCCATTGTAATAAAACCTTCATTCCAGAAGGTTATATATAATTTAGGAGGAATGGGGCACACGCACATAGATCTTGTTAGTAGAAAATGCAATGAATCCATAGTCGTGTAAACCTTGAAATATTTAGAGACCTAGTTGTATAATTATGTACACTATCATGGGTAAGAAAACACGGGGTTTTTTTCCTCCTCTAAATGATTGATGGCCCAGGCTGGGTAACTGGGGGTGACAAGGGTGCAGTTATTTGTATGTGACAGTGTTCCTTCTACTTTGTCTTTGTTAAGTAGAGTTACATTTGCTTGAATAGGTTCTTCTTCATACAAGGCCGCTTAATATTATTATTTTATCCCATAAAAGTTCCAGAACTCTACCAGGGGCCATTAGAATGAGTCTTGAGGTGCTAAAAATAAATTGACTGACTACTTGTGATCAATGAAAGCTGGTGGGTGTATTGTGTGGGTTTATGAGACACTTAAACACAATTTAAATTTCGTAGTCTGGAAAAAAAACAGAACAATTTGTTTCCATAAACTACTTCTAACAGTTTGAACTGTAGATATTCAGCTCCCTTACCTAGATGGTACAGCATAACGAGTGTGGGTCTTTGTTGAACTGGCTGGGATATCTATTGCTTATGCCACGATGAAGTATAGCATTCAATCCCTGGAGCACCGAACACGGTGCTCCAAAAGGAAAGTAAGAATTCTAACCCTAAGTCTCCCCTCCACAGCCTAATCCTAAGTCTAATTATAATATAATAATATAACCGTTCATAAAAAAAATTATAAAACGGCTGTCATTCGGAATAGAGACAGCCGAAAAGCAACTTTCGGCTGTCCCTACGTCGTAATCACAGCCATTGGTGTGTGGAGTCGCAACGCAGCATAACATAACCCCTTCCCAGCAGTTCTAGCTTTTTGGTCTTTATGTTGGGTTATTCAGACACTCATGTAGACATGTTGGGCTGGATCCAGACTTAAGAAAGTGCTGGAAATGAGTTACTCCTGGGCTAAACCATGTTGATTGCAGGGGAGTCATATTTCATCTGTTGCAAACAGTATTAGAGTTGAGAGATCTTCATCTGTTGTAAACCGTATTAGAGTTGAGAGATAATATTTCCTATCACAAGTCTAAATAACAGTGTGATAGTAAAGCTGGTCACTATCTGTGTGCAGTAAACAATTCAAAGATATATCCCTGCATGCAAAGAATACAATTAACTTGACTCCCCCCCCCCTGCAATCAAGTTTGGTTCAGGAGTAACTTATTTCAAGCACTTACTTAAGTCTAGATCCAGCCCGTCATACCTATTATGCTTGTTGAGCTTTGATAATTTCCCTATGGCCTATGAGGAGTGATAGGCAGAATGCTTGCTATGGCTGTACGTTACAGAATGCTGATTCAATATCTCAATACCTCCTGTAAAAGTATTGTTTGGAGGGTTCTTGTATTTCATATTAATCCAATTTACAATTAGACATAGGATAGTATAGTCAAAAGATTCCTGGGCACTGAGCATCAGAGAGATAAACTGGGTACACACTGGGGCTTTTTCACACGATTATCGTTCCAATCATCCGATAAGTGACCAGCAGAGAATCGTTTCATTCTGGACAGTACGGAGGTCATCCGCACAATGGGGTGTAATCTCTGGATCGTTACAGAAACTTCCAGAGTGTAAGCTGCTTTTACCACTTTGTCGTAGAACATGACAGGATTTCTTTTTCTCAAGTAGTTTGTAATAACTGTTGTAATTGGAATTTATAAACTGTATAAAGGTTTTTTAAAAGAAAAAAAAAAGATATTCATACTGTGTATTTCCTGTGAGAGATCTAGTTGTCCTCTTAGCTTTGCCATTGTTTTAGTTAAACAAAACTGAGCATATTGTTCATCTGCTCTAAAAATAGTTTGTGCTGTCAGGTGGGTTTTAAGCTGCCTTTTGATGAACACGCTGGTCCATCGTATTAAATACAGGGGTTGCAGGTCCCTATGCTAAACCATAATCTTTATAAATGTAAGGTCATAAAAATACTGATCATTATGTGTCCTGGGCCGCCTGTAACTGCAATCACAGTGTTCAGAGCAGCCTGTTCTGAGCAGTAGTCAAGCAGAGGTGACCGACTAAATAATGCAGCCTAGGGGAAGTGACAGTCTACCTCTTCTATCTCCCCACACTGGCTAAGCCCCTTATTTATAATCCGCTATGCTACATATTTTTTGCCTTATATTGGAATTTGTTGGTCATTTAAAATAAAATGTTATTTCAGTATTATTCAGCCTGTATTATGATTTAATTCCCTGTTAGGATTATTGGGAACCTGACCCCTCGGTAATCTGGTACTGTGCCTATTGGGTGTCTCTGAATTATTATACTTTATTGTGTATTCCTGGGTTCTGCTTCTGGTTGTTGTTGCAGAGTAAGGAGAAAAAGGAAATGAGTTGCATTGATTTCTGCAGCCGTCCTCCCCTGTGTGGCGTCTGCAATGATCTTTTTGTGCATTCATCATGCTTCCAACCTCTAACTCAATAACGTTCTCCCTCTCAGGACTGATCCGCTGCTGTATTTACATGGAGAAGGGAAACAGGTGTAGTAGAAATGAGATGCAGGCCGTTTACTGTGTTATGTGCACACATTGTAATCGTATAGGTCTATTCCTATCTTCTATGGACCTCTGGAAGCGATCACACAAGTCTTTTATTTTCACACTGATACACCAAGAAATCTGGATATATCCAATGAAGGAACTTGCAGACCAAGGTCCAGATTCACAGTTGCGTAATTTTCGTTTTGCGTACGTTGTTTTAAGAATTGAGCGCTTCTTTACGCTATCTACGTACCATTTCTGTACGTAGATTGCGTAAGCGCGGTCTTTAATAGTAGCTCAAACAACGTACGCAAGACAAAAACTACGTAACCGTGAATCCGGACCCACTCAAGCGTGCAAACACATTTATTTAAACTTCATTTATTTTCACTTCCTGCTCATGATCTGAAAACATTTCGCTTCTGTTTTTTTTTCAGATACCAGAAACAAATAGAAACTTTAGAGATAAGATAATGTAAAATCTCTCTTGTTCATTAATTCGTTTTAACATTAATTCGTTTTAAAAACATTAACGAGTTTTTACAATTTTCACAATCACTATAAAACAAGCCTGGGTAGTAACACACAGACGGGGTGGGTGACAGGGCCTTTCCCCCTGGCTTGCTATTTATAGATTACTTGTTACATATTTAGGTATGTTCTGAATATTCGTTTTAGTGTGAAAACCATATTTATAAAGTGGGGATGTGTTATTCTTCATATAAAACTTCTGCCAGTTATCTGTACATATCATGTATTCATTAAAACACATTAACTGGAGGGTAGATCCCATATAAACTGCTTGACATGGTTAAATGAAATGTCCTCTAGTGGCTTTGCTATCCTCGCAAATACTTGTACCAATCATCACACACAATCCTGCGTGTTGTTTAAGACTTACAGAATGAATGAATACAAATATACAGACAACGCTGTTTTACATTCCATAATGCTTTTCTTGTTGTCCTATTGGTGCACAGTAGTTTATTTACAACTGCATGAGATCAGCACAGTAGTTTAAACACTACTTATAGCATAGTCTTGGATAATCTCTGATAAAGGGAATATTAGGATCTTTTGTCTCATGTTACCATTATGTTTGCACATTTCGGTATTATGAAAGATTCCATCTGTACAGTGAAGCAGTCACATAGCAGATAATCCAGTTCAATCCCATGAACGATCCAGTTGTCAGAATGCACACAGCACACTTATACCCCTTTCACATCACCAACTGTGAAAAACCCGGGTCTAAAGACCCGGGTTTTTCCAGGAGATGAAATACCGGGTCTAAAAAAAAACCACCCTTTAAGTCCTCAAAAATCCGGGAAATTCACGGGTGTGTACCTTTCACATCACCAATGAATTTCCCGGGTTTTAGCAGCTTAAACCCGGCAGGGCATGCTGATGGTTGTAGTTCTATAATCATCAGCATGCCCAGGGATGGCAGGGCATGCTAGCACTTGGAGAACTGATATAATGGAGCCTGCGGCGATGGCATTAGGGTCTATGCGTCCTGCGACAGGCTGTGCGCTCCGGTGCGCTGTCCCTCCGGATGAAGAAGCAGTGTTGCCAGTGTTTCCAGTGGTCCTGAATACCCCTGGGTCGGTAAGTTTGTAACAATATTTTTTTTTTTTTT
>WWET01000492.1:398386-411064 GCA_011038615.1 Limnodynastes dumerilii
TCTCTTTATATCAGGGTTTCTTAACCTTTTTAGTATCACACCTCCCCTTCTTTCTGAAAACCATATATAAATTCTTAAAAAAAAATTAAGAATAAAAAAAAAAAAGCAATTTAACCCTTTGCACCCCCCTGTATTATATATTTGCGGCAAGCTTTCTGGAGTGTGTTTCTGCTTTGCCAGCCATATCTTTACTTAAGATGAACAGCAGCGTGGGCCTCCTATCCCTTGAGATGGTTGTACTGCATTATTTCGCCTTCCACAGTCTTCTGAACCAGGTATGTAGAAAGCCTGAACCCGTGCCAAGGTTTAATGTTTATAAATTGGCTAAAGCGATGAGATTTAAACGGTAACATTAGTCTCGTGAAGTGTAATGAGATAATGCTGGGGAAACAGATCATGTCTGCTTGGCAGATGGCACATGTCTGTATTTAACATAATGGGAATGAAAGCCATTATATATTTATTTGTGGAGGGGTGACGGAGTGACAGGAGATCAGTGGGTTATGGAAAAATGGCTACGAGCAATAATGCCTGTGTCCGCTTACTTTCTAGCGATCAATATAAGTAGTGCAGTGTATACTGAGGCTGGAATCCCTCGCTGCTCATCACTGTATGTGGAAAAGCTTTGTGACACAATTGTGTACATACCTTAGCAACAACAGCGCTGAACTCTGTGCAGATGATCAAGATTGTGTGTGACTTTCCATCGTTTACTTATGCTGCCGCAATGCTAACAGCCACCATAGTGTCTGAGTGTCCGCTCAGCCGTAACATCAGTGGCCGTGTCCACTCCCAGCGTCTGTTTGAGTTATGTGATTATTATGGTTTCCGTCTTCTGTTGGGGATATCGACATCTGGATTATTTAAATCCTGGGATTAACTATATGACATTCTTTCTAGCACCATCCTAATAAATGGCCAATTTCCATCCTATGGGCTGTGATGTCAGGCTCCCCTAGAGGGCCCCTGGACAGAGTCTGATTACAGGGAGCTCAAATAAAAGACGAGGAATTTTGGAAGTGCTGATTTTATTGGAACTAGTTTTTAATTTTTTTTTATTTTTTACTCTGGGGTAGATCCAGACCTTGTTACGTTTATTGCGTAGCATATTTACTATGCACTCCCCTCGCTCTACGTAATTTATCCGTCTCATGCTTCCAAACCCCACCTCAACTTTTCTAAGCGTAACTACTGACGTACGTGATGTACGTACAGTCTTCACGTACGTAAGTGTCTAAGCACGCCCATACTATTTGATTTAAATGCCTCACCCCGTCTCCGAAGCAGAATTACGGGTGTTGTATGTCACGCCCCGTCGTTGCCGTCGTTGGTAGTTACACTGTTGATCTTAGGCTGGTATGTACGTTCAGAGTTACGTGGCGTAACATCTGGCATGCTCAGTAAATACTAATGTGTGATTTTACGTCGGGCTAGCGTAAAATCGCTCACGTACGTAGTTTAGGATCTGGCCCTATGTATGACGCTTTGTACCAATTAAATATGTGGCTAATTTTTCCGTGTGTCACCAGCTGCTTCTAAAACATATCTCCCTGGGTGCCCATCACACGATTCTCTTGCCAGAATTCAGAGCTAGAAGCTTACGTTGCACATCGTGCTGTTGGGTGGGAGTGTTATAAAGTGTATGAAGCTGAGCCATACATCATGATATGAATAACGATCCAGGACAGATGCAGCAGATTAATTTGCATAGATGCGGCTTTATGTGGTGGGAAGAAAAATTACTGGGACACAAAAACTGCAATAAATACATTGATTTAAAATGAATGGACAGAACTAAAGGCTTATTACATCTAAACGAAATATCCCTGATAGGTTTCACACGTACTCTGCAGTAGGCTCATGCCTTTGTCCTACATCTGTTATTTGAAATCTAAATAAACATTAATGATAAACTGGATCCAGGAACTTTATCACTTACCTGTGTGTGGTTCTGTCCCTTGCTCTGTATATCATTTATATGTGTGGGTTGTATATTTGTATAAATGAAGAAATGTGACTCAAAGGTTCGAAGTCCAGTCTTGTGCGGCACAACTTGCCTCTCCACCTACATATCAGCTGTGTAGTCATGCAGTGTGACACTTCTCACTTCAGTGCGTCCTAGCTGGGGTGAACTTTTGCCAAATTATTGTCTGCATGACAAATTATCCCCCGCATATTGTCTTCTCTGTATTTGGATTTACAAGGCCAGCAAACTTACCAATCACTTAGTTATTTATTGGCCCCACTAAACTTAACAACAGGCATATTTTATCTAGATGCATATATATTGCTAATTCATTGCAGACCAAGGACTATTTTTAAACTTTTGCAGAGGGAAAGAATGTGTTTTTATCCAGTTACAGTTTACCCCCTGACTTATAATTAAACTAAATGGGGGGAAAATCCTTCTAGCTGACATTATCATTGGAATTTTTGGCTGTTTAACCAATGTCACATTATTTTTTAAAGGGGAAGCACAAAGAAAGATAGTAAGATTGGGCTACATCCAGAAGCAGCTTGAAATCAAGAAAGAAAGGTTACTCCTGGGCAAAACCATGTTGTTTTCAGGGGGAGTCAAGTTAATTGTATTTTTTTCCATGCAGGGAGATATCTTTGAATTGCTTACTGCACACAGATACTGACCAGCTTCACTATTACACTTATTTAGACTTGGGATAGGAAATATCACCTCTCAACCCTAATACTGTTTGCAACAGATGAAATATGACTCCCCTGCAATCAACATGGTTTAGCTCAGGAACTTTCCTCTCATTTTCAAGCTCCTTCTTAAGTCTGGTTCCAGCCCATTGTTTTCCTGAGACTCTATAATACAAATTCTAATAACCCTTTTAGTATGGTTTCCATTCATTTTTTTTTAACCTTTAATCTGAATAAGGTTTAGGTTTGTCACCTAAATGACAACAGCGCGTTCTTTTATTTCAGTAAAACGATAAGCCAGTGGTGGATTAATGCTGGGTTACAGATGAGATTTTAAATGATCTCTAAATCACCTTGTTTGTCATAAGGAAAGATGCACAAATGATTTTTAATCATGGAGTAGTAGGCCCAGTCTGTTTGATCACACAGCAGCATTGTGCAAACAAAAATAGCTGTAACAAGTAATTCTATTCAGAATTTTTCTTTCATTGTAATGAGTAATATTCAGGGGAATAGCTTTTCTGTGTGTTTCTATGGTTCATTTTATTGTTTACGTTTTTTGTTGCTGGGGCCTAATCTTATTTCATTTAATTATCTGGAATGATGTCAGACTGTATCACTTTCGTAAAATAAATAAATGTAAAAAATCTGTGTTGTGCTTTCCCAGGGGTAGAGTGTTGTAGCTGGAAGGCTGCTCCTGTTTTGCCTGAAATGACAGTAACTGCTGGCTTATGAATTAGTTTACAGTCAAATATCTTCAGGACCATTTTAGCTCAGACAACACCAGCTCTTGCTGTCACGTATTAAGGTCCCTAAAGCCATATTTATAAAAGTAGCATGCAAGGCCTCCATGGCTTGTGTCAGGTCAATTTATTTAGGAAAGATCAACCAGGAAACTTTGGAGGAAGGGTAATAATGTGTGCAGAGAATGGAATAAACTACTGTTATATGGACTGTCGCTTTGTGTGACAATAGAAGACAAGGTGGTTATTTTTTATACTATAAACCACCAAGGGGCAAGATGTGGAAATGGACAATGCTTTATTGCAAGACATCACTAAAATGGCACTAAAAGGGTAGGGATAAATCATGGGAGACTTTAATCTACCTAAGGTCTTCTGCAAGCTCTACTAAAAGTGGGGGATGCGTATGAACGGGAGGGTGGTAGATTTAGAGGAAATAGGTGAGAAAATTTACTTAATTTAAAGGGTAGTTCATAAGTGGAATAACCTCTAATCTGACATTGTAGAACAAGTAAACGTTCTTAGGATTTAGATATCCTAAATTCAGGATAAAATATGGTCTATAGTCAGTATGGTTTTAAAAAGTAAATAAATAAAAATATGGGGCAGACTGGGTGGGCTAAGTGGTTCTTATCCGCCGCTACTATGGACTCTATTCAGAATTGTGCAATGAGGCCATTTTCCACACTCTGCGTGCACAAGAAATGTCCTCATTTTGTTCCTGCTCGTGTGGGCCCATCAGATTTCCAGCATATTGTGACAACAACAGACAGTACGACCTTCCATAAGTAAAACTTGTACTTATGGGGGAGGGGGGTGTATGGGTGACGATTGCACTTATTTCAGAACCCTGTCCTATGTGTCTATATATTGTTATCTCATCTACACCACGTCTCGTTATCTGCCGTGCCCTGCACTGTGTGGAAAACGGGGTGTTCCAACCTGTGATAGGAGCAGAGTAGTGTGGCTGCATTGAGATGTTGCCTCCATGTGGTTCCTGAAATGCAGCATTGTACTGTCCCTTCCTTGGAATCCGTTTTCTCTTTTTATAGTGTAGTTGTATCTTTTCATGTTGTAGGTGTATTATTTAATCAAATGTACACCGATCAGTTCATGATAATCAGCAAAGAGGATAAAATTGTCCTAATTCTGTCAGTCTCTGAAATATCTGTTCTCCTCGGTAGTCATATGATTGCTCTGTTGCTTGGCTATAAATAAATGAATGGAGATGCATGTAGAATAATAAATAACTAGCTGTATTTTAAGTCTGGGTTCATTCGGAGTTCACTTGTTTCTGTAAGAGAGACTTCTCTGTTATGTGATCAAGCAAACGACTGACAGAGAATCCCTCATAACACTTCTATCTAGAATGATATGAAGAACAGTCTTTTACAGGTGATGTGTGTGCATTTCTCACACCCATGCATAGATATGCCAATCATATTTTTAGCAATCAAATCAACAAACTATTAAAGGTAAGTACTTAGTCATCGATGAGTCACTTTCCCTTTGCACACTACGCTTCTAGCTATAATACTATTAAAAAGAACAAAACGGATGCCATTCATCTAAATGAGTCATTAATGATATAGATTGAAATAGCATACAACTGTTCTATCAACTAAAAGTCACTCTAAGCCACATTTTTCAGATTTTTTGCATTGTTTCTTTAGTGACAGTAGACGTAAAGATATGTTATGGCCTAACATATGTACATTCTGACAGTACTGACTGGTAGTCCCAGATGAAACTGTATCTTCTTGGTGGGTTTTATGCTGAAACATTGTCCCCACCTCCTGCCTTTATTTATTTATATATTAACAGGTTTTTATATCCGATTACATAGCACTTTACAGAGAATATTTCACATACACATTAGTCCCTGCCCCTAATGCTATATACTAAGGTCCCTAACACACACACACACACACACACACACACGTTAATTTATTCAGCAACCAATTAACCTACCAGCATGTTTTTGGAGTGTGGGAGGAAACTGGAGCACCCATTGGAAACCCACACAGACACAGGGAGAACATACAGACTCCACACAGATAAGGCCTAGTCCAGGAATTCGAACACCTGACCTCGGCGCTGTGAGACACAAGTGTTACTCACTGAGCCACTGTGCTAGAATTACTGTACATAGGATGGCTAGGGGTGTGGGTTACTGCTGAAAATGGCCCTTTTTAGGCTAGGCTAGGCTATTCTCAATCATAAAATAGCTCATAATTTTACATTTGTATGTGTAAAGGTGCACACACACTATTCAATTATCTGGCAGATTATCTGAAAGATTTGGCAGTTGGAATGAAAATCTGGTAATGGATGAGAGCAAATGGTAGTGTCAGTTGCATTCATCCATTACCACATTTTCATTCCAATCATCAGGTCTTTCAGATAATCTTCCAGATAATTGTATAGTGTGTGTGGGACTTGTGGTAATCAACAGAAAAACCTCCTGTGTGTACCTGTACACCTGACACAGTATTTTTGGTACGACTGTCCCATAGCTATCTGTAGTCTTGTCTTCGAAGCGTCTTCTCCCTGAGAAGTCTAGTCTGATGTCTCTTTAATAAGACGTATCTTTGTCATGACAGTGCACATCATGTGTATTCAGCATTCCTTATTCACTGTACAGGCTGCTTTTACCTGTTTATCCTGTAATGTGTTCTGTCCATCTGCTAAGACTTTCAGCTGTCTGTAGGAAAATGGATAAATAACACTTGCAGAGCTACATGGATAATACCTATGATTTTTTATTTTTTTTAATGCATGTATGTTTTTCATTTGGTGTTTAGTGATGGAAAAAATCTTTGTTTGAAACATGATTATATTTTATACTTCTCTGCTACACCTTCAGTTACAAGGGAAAACGAAGTATGAAAAAAATTAAACTATAAGCAGGAGGTAATATAGATGTACACACAGGTAAAAATACGTGGACATTGACCATGTTTTGTTATTGAATTTCTTTAAATCCATATTTTTTTTCCGCTCAATATTTTACAATCTATATTAAATAATAAAATGAATAAATTTGTTGTAAAATATCTACAAAATGATATAAATAGTGTGTTGTTATTGCCATCTCATGGATTTTAAGCATTTTACTCAATAGAATAGTGAAATGTGTTTGTGGCAGACTTTGTTATGCTGCCATACACTAGCCAATAATTTGGGAAACCTGCTGAGCAAGGTCGTGACAAATTATCTTGTGCTGTGTGGACATGAACAATCGCTCCTAAGCAGCTGCTATCAGCTGAGTGACGTGACTTCACAGTTTGGTTACAGTCTACCAGTATATGGTTATTTCCAGAGGTCAAGTCGCATTTCACTCTTTAGAAACCACATCGTGTGTGGCCCACATTACAGTGTGTTATAGCCTGCTTCAGTCTTTACTTCAACACAAGATGGGGAGAGCTTGAAGCTGGTGCATTATGATGCCTGCTTCCTATCATTTGCTGACCTTGGCAACAGAATCTTTATATGAAAATTGTATTATTTTTAATGTCCTGGGTTTTAATTTAATCTTTCACTAAAATTACAGCTTTCATGCGTTGCTCAATATTAGGTAATTACTTGTATTCCCTTGCTATTAAATACTAGCTTACTGTAATTGTAAAACGATTAATTTATGCCAGTGACCCTACTTTATATTTAATTACTTATGAGAGATTTGATTTAACGCAAATGTAAATGGCGCTTTTTTATACTGATCGCGCCTGATTTATGGATGTAAGGCAGCAGGGGTGGTTACGTGACGTATGCCAAAGCTTGTAGAAGTATTTTTGTTGTTAGCAGATCTATTTGGAATGCCAAGGCTGAGGTGGGACTGTAAATGAGTTGCTGTAAACATCAATTTATAGCGGGCCGTATTCAGAGATGCGTTTGTTCAAAAGTACGCCATTATACGCACGCACGTAGCAAGCCAACACCCACCAACACCCATGACACTCCTCTCACGGCCTCTAACTTTACATGTGTACTTATGTGCATACGTGCGTTTCTATGTAACCACGCCCTCAAAGACTCATTTAAATGCCTCCCACACCCTCTTTCACATAAATTTTCAGGTACGTATTTCAACCCCGCCCCTCCATACGTATGTCCCCAAGTGCGATTCACAACTTTACTTACGTAAAGAAAGTTACTACGCATGTGCAGTTAAAACGTACCTAAAAATATGCACGCAACTCCATGTGAAAACGGATCTGTGAATACGGCCCTGCATCCCTACCCTCTCTAGTGGCTACTGAAATTACTTGGAGGCAAGTAATGAAAACCCTTATTGGTTTACTTCATTTTAGCTTGCAACCCCAAGTTTCCAGCCTTCCCTTGGCTCGGTCTGTTCCATTTCTCAGTGCACTTTTCTTCTGGATGGCAATGGCATAATAACTAATAAGAGACCAGAATATCTTGGTAACTAAACTCCCTCTGCAGATCCAGGACAATCTAGCAGAGACTGCTCTGGATGGTAATTAGGTTTGAAACTCCAGATCATATAAGATACAGTTAATGGAAAAAAGCAGGAAATACCAGAAGGACACAGAGATAACTATATTTTCTTAACCAATTTGTTTCTGAAGGCAGTTACAGCACTGCAGGCTTTAGCACTGCTTCATAAATGCAGCTGCTGTTTTGTTATTGGTTAAACTACTCCTATATTTATCTAAATGAAACTTTAGAATTCAGTTAAGTTTGTAATGGAATATAAGGTTGTTTCTAACATGTGTCATTAACCTGGTTTGAGGTGCATTAGGCTACGTAGCAGCTAGCATTTTAGATACATTAGTATAAATTCCTTTCAAACTTTCGTATTGCTGAGGACTCTATAATTGTCATTGTAATATGTGGCTATGGAACCAGCAATGTCCAAGAAAAATGCAGCAAAAAACAAGTTATGTTCTCAACAGAGATGTTTTTGTGTGGCACAGAGACTCGCTCATTGTTAAAATAAATAAATAAAAAATGGAACCCGCATACTATAAGTAAATGCCTGTGGGTGTATACCTTTTATAAGGATTAGAGCAAGATACTTAAACAAGTAGACTTTAGCACAGTTGTTATTGGGGAAGGAATTCCTGGTCCCCATAGTAGATTTCTGGGGGAGACCCTCCAACATGACCCATTCCGCTAAGTACAAAATACTCTGCTTCTGAGTTTACCAACCGCCAGTTACCAGGGTTACTACTTGCTTTAAAGAGAATTTTTTTTTTTTCATCAATTTTTATTGAAAGAATTTTATATGACTTTCAAAGGGAGGGGGGTACAGAAAAGAAAAAAGGGAGGGAGGGGAAGGGTACAATATATGAATAACAATATAGTGCAAATTGTGAACAAATATCAAAACCTTTTAGCTCATCAAATCGTATGCTCTTGGTACTCAAACTAACAGACATCCAAAGAGGGGGTCAACAAGGCGCAGCTCAGCAGGGTACACGGAGCCTATGAGGTCTGATTGAGGCTAAATGGCATGGGATCTGTGCCATATTGGGATGGAAGGAGGGATGTTACCTCATCTGATGCCTCATATTCTCTCCAGTCAAACCACTTAACAGTGGGAGAGGACGCCGCCATAGAGTATGGAATACCTTCGGTCTCCATTAGGAAACTGTAGTGTATTTTGGCTAAGATCTTCACAAGAGAGGGGGGCCGTGAGCCTTCCAAAGAGAAATATTTTTTAAGCATCAGTTTATTCATTAAATCCAGGCGAATGGCAACTGGAAACTCAAGAACAGAGTATTTGTACCTGGTGCAATGGGTCATGTTGGAGGGTCTGCCGGGGCAGCAATGCAACTCTTCCCTGCTCTGAAAAGAACATGAGCAGTAAGGAGCCACCACCCCTAGTTACACCACCACTACTACTACGGCGTATAATAAAACACTACAAGTGTGAAAGGGGTTATGTGGTTACTTACATAAATTGACCCTGGTGTCTGCATGATAAAAGCGTGTAATCTCTTCAGCATGTCTATATGCATGGTTGCAAATCTCCGTGTGTATGCCACTGACCACTGTGTGATGCTATATAAATCAAAGTTTAGGCCTTGCTAAGTCTCTGCATGCACTCGTTAGATGTTATGTAGCGGATCTCCTTGTGGGGGGGATAGGCACGCAGATTAGACAGTGGACAACAATCGTCACTTCTTAGGGATCCATGTGCGGACGGACGCAGATCTGTACGGAGCACGTGAGGAAGTTTATAGACTTGTATCTCGTCCAAAGTCTGCATGTGAGAGGGAAGTGAAATGGAAGTCAATTTTCCCTTTACCGTACGGGCTCTGTAGTACGGAACACATGTGGATGTCTGGATTTGCCCTTATTAATCATAACTAATGCATTTGTCATAGTTAAGCTCAGTTTTATAGAATGTTTTTTTGCAGTATGTGTATTAATTACTACGTTGCTGTTTTTTTTATGCTGTTATACAAAAATGTTAAACTTTGACTGCTTGTCAAGCAATATTTTAGATAATGTTTTTTTATTGCTAGAAATATCAGTGACCAAGTCTTATGTGCCTCCCTAACAATGGTGTGTAATGAGGTAGAGAAAAGCGTCCACATGTGCTGCCTCTGACATTGCTTCCTTCCTTCCTCCCACTAATGACAAGCTGGCGTTTCTGCAGTGCAGACAAATATGACAGGGCTGGATCCTTCTAATCTACTGTCAAACCAAGTTATTCCAGTCAGGCTGTGCAGAAAATTACTGGAAGTAGTTATGTTTTGCTTGAATATTTGTGTGTTGTGTTTTCTTTTTGCCATTTAATTTTGATCCCACTGATTGTGAGTGGATTTAGTAGCATTAACGTGGAATCTAGAGGATTATTCGTTTCTGGGCCACCATAACAATTAGTGAGAACGTCAAAGGACGTGACTCAAGCCATAGCAGCGTAGATAACAGGCGTGTTTTTCTGGCACTTAAGGTCACATTGGAATGTTTAGTTTGTGCTTTCTGGAACTCATCACTATGGCTGGCAGTGGAACTTAAAATGATGGGGTTATTCCAGATTGTCTTATTCGTGTCAGGTTAAAAGCTATGCTTAACTCAAATACATTTAATGGACAGTAGGAATTTGGTTTAGAAAATGGTTGACATTATAGCCTTACTGCATTGTTCCCTGCGATGATTAACCTTTTTTCTGAGCCAAAACAATGAGATTTGTGCATTTTATTTTTTATTATGAAGAGTACTTATATTTACTTTATTGAATGAAGCTGTTTATGTAAATCAGCATTCATACAGTCCCATCTTTTGCCCAGCATCAAGTTATCTTTGAATGATTCAGATCTTTAATTTTTTTTTATATATTATTTTCTCCTCAAGGATGATTAAGGACCGAATTCACAACACTGCATTTTTTTGTTTTTACTTGCAGGCCTAGATATCCGTTTTTGGCTACTGAGCATGTGTAGCAACTATTTTACGCTATCTACTTAGCGTTTTGTTTCTTAAAAGACCGCATGTACGCAATCTACGTAATGAAACGCTATGTAGATAGCGTAAAATAGTTACTACGCATGTGTAGTAGCCAGAAATAGATATCTAAGCACGTAACTAAAAAAAATGTTGTACTGTGCACCATCTTTTTATTCAGGCTTTTGTCAGTGTAGATTAGAATTTTCAGAATCCTGAGTCTATCAGCGCACTAGTAATAAACTGTATGTATTCTGTTCCGTTTTAATGACCTTGGTTTTAAGGTTATCAGAATGACTACACTATTATAGGTATTCTAGGTAAATGAGTAAGCCGCTTGTCCTCTGGAAACAGCCATTATAAACTTTTATATTCCTATTTGTCTTTAATGTAACTGTAATGTGACTTTTTTATGTGTGCTATTATTGGTGTGTTTTACCTATAGGCTTTTTTAGACTAGTTCTATTTTTGCCTGTTTAATGATTTTCAAGGCTGTTCATGTGCCCTTACTGCATATGAATTCCCAGTATTGGAGTTGATTTATCGCTAAGAGCAAAATCCACAATATGTATACATACAGGAGAAACCATTTTGTAATGTGATAAGGGCCAATTAATGTTTTTACATGCAGGGAAATTATCATTTTTGTTGCATGAGCTGAGCTCGCGTTGAGTCTGTTCTGAACTGTGTATCAGTCCTTTGATCACAATTCTCCTCCACCCTGCTGTCTAAGCTTCTTTAGGTTCCTCTTTGTGGGCACCAGTAGTGTACAATGCTCCCAGGCTGAAGTTAAAGAGATGTGAAAGCTGAGTGTACTAACCGCGACACCATTGTGTGTATTTTACAGCCAATTATAGCTAATATCACAAACTTCTATTTCTTATGCTTCCTGTATAGTTAAATAGAAGCACATTGCGTTGACACCATGACCAATCTGTAGACCGTTAGCTTTGTGAATTGTAAAATCATATACATTTACATAGGAGCTTGTCACTTATGTGTTTCTCAACACTATATTACTTTTGAAAATGCGATCACTTTTACAGGTTGTTCACATGAGAAGTAGAAGTTCTTACACATTATTACATTGAATATCGTATACACACAAAATGGAAGTTGCTCAATCAATTTATAGGTAAATGCAAACAGGTGCATGAAAGGCACAGGGGTAATCTGCTCTAACAGAAACACAGGAAAGGAAATGCCCCAGCAACACTGCCATTACCCAGTAACAGACTATACCATTCTATCTGTAACATACACACAGGATAGAGAATGTCCAACTGCACTGCCATTACCAGTAACACACTATACCATTCTATCCATAACATACACACAGGATAGAGAATGTCCAACTGCACTGCCATTACCAGTAACACACTATAACATTCTATCTGTAACATACACACAGGATAGAGAATGTCCAACTGCACTGCCATTACCAGTAACACACTATACCATTCTATCTGTAACATACACACAGGATAGAGAATGTCCAACTGCACTGCCATTACCAGTAACACACTATACCATTCTATCTGTAACATACACACAGGATAGAGAATGTCCAACTGCACTGCCATTACCAGTAACACACTATACCATTCTATCTGTAACATACACACAGGATAGAGAATGTCCAACTGCACTGCCATTACCAGTAACACACTATACCATTCTATCTGTAACATACACACAGGATAGAGAATGTCCAACTGCACTGCCATTACCAGTAACACACTATACCATTCTATCTGTAACATACACACAGGATAGAGAATGTCCAACTGCACTGCCATTACCAGTAACACACTATACCATTCTATCTGTAACATACACACAGGATAGAGAATGTCCA
>WWET01000492.1:420363-437333 GCA_011038615.1 Limnodynastes dumerilii
ATGAATGTGAGAGCACTCTCATGACTGTATAATGTAGGGAAGAATCTGGGCATACAGTAGGACGATTATTGGTCCCAGCAGGGGGTGGCCTGATAAACGGGACGATTTCCCACTATCGGCACCATACACCTCCTCTGCTGGCACTGATAATCCTAGCAGAAAGGGGAGGGGGGCAAGGCTAGTACTATGCTGCTCTGACAGCTTTGAAGCTATCAAAGCAGTCAGAGCAGCATAGCACATAGATATATGGCAGCGTCTATTGCAGGCCGTAACACAGACAAGAATCAGCCGAAGCCGCACTTAACACAGTGCGGTTTTGGCTGATCCCTGTCTGTACTACTCCCTGCAAAAGCCATTGCTGTATATCTATGTACTATGCTGCTCCGTGTATTTGATGTTTCAAAAATTGCTCCTGGCCACTAACTACAGCGATTATTTGCCCGATCACCCGTTTCGTTGCGGAGATACTGTTACTGTGCATGCGCAGTACGATTTTCCAGCGGACTTTTGTATGTAGCGTGTGAATGTCTGCCGAAGTTCTTAGCTGTGAATCTGGCCCTTTGTTTAATCCAGGAACCAAAATATATCAATAGTTCTTCGTGTTTGAGTTTCCCATGAAGATGTTCGTTGACTTGAGACTCAAGTGTTGCTGCTTTTAATTTCTATAATTTTAACATCGCTGGCCTGAAATCCACAGAAGAAGCCTCCAGCTGATTGGCTCCCTGAGCGATTTATTTATTTATATTCTGGTGTCTAATTTTGACCAATTTTCCGCTTTGTCCTCAGTCACCTTGGAGAAGCTCTCCCTGTACACAGATATACAGCTCATACTAAGCCTGATACGGCAGGAGTATTCATTAGGGGGAGAGCTGTATCTGCCCTACTTGCTGGCTCCATGCCCAGTTCCTCAGGAATCCCACATACTTTAGTTTTTTTTCCAGTTTGGAAAAGTGACGGCTTCCAGAATCTTAGGAAGGGCACAGGAAATATCTGGAATATTTTTCACTTGTATTCACTTATAGGCAACTAATGTAGTTTTGTACATAGATTTCAGTCTATTCTAAATAAAACTAGTGTATTTTCAGATCAGAGAAGCGGATTGACACCTCCGCTACTGCTGTGCACAGAGCTCTGACTGCAGCGGATATCCAAAGCCAGATCTCTATTGTATCCTGAGTCTCGTGTATGTAACTACTCCCCTCTCGCGTATGTAACCACTCCCCTCTCACGTAGACAGGCTTATAAAAGTTAATCCTGTCCTCTGGGCATTGACGGCATTTTCGAAGAGCTTAAAAAAACGCCCTCGCTGTACAGTTAAAATAACTCCCCTCTCTTACTTGGCGTATACGTGGTACGCATCCCTCCCTGCCATCTAGTATACACTTCCAGTATATGCGTTCATTTTGTGAGCCTAGAACAAGCCTTCTGTATTAGTCTGGTATCTTTGTAATTGATTCTTTAGTGCTACAGCCCCAATGTTTATTTCTGCCATAGGATTAATTTCCAGAGTAATGTTACTTTAACCTCAATATTACGTTTCATAGGAAAGGAGACTCTGGTTGTTAGATCCTGCGTACACAACACAGTGCAAGTGGAATGTGGGAAGTCTGCAGAGATAAACCATGTGCCCTACTGCATTGCCATATATTTATTTTTCCATGATTGTCTCTGCGTGACTGCGAGCAGCCTGACAAAGTGGCACTAGGGTTCAATTATTCTTTTGTTGAATGTTCCATGTTACTTCCAAGCCAGTAGATTTGAGGAAACCGTGCCTAGGTTGCCCCAACAACCTCACATGTTAATGCTTGACACGGTTACACTCGATGCTAAGTTGCAGACTACTTGTGTTTGCCACCCTTGAGACTTGCGCTCTGTAATTTTTGCCATTGAAGTTATTGCCGTCAGTGACTGTGCTTTTACTCTCAAAGTACTATCATTAGAACTCATTGAAACTGACGATTTCAGCAGCAGACGCAGGAGAAGAGTTGAGCTTTGATTGCTAATTGTCTGTGCAGTTGTTTACAATGCTAAACAAAAGGGGCTGTGACGGGGCGCTTGGAGAAGCGTTGTGGTTTATTTCAGTCATTGTGTTTGTAATGTTGACTTTAGTAATGCATTTTTGCCTGTTTACTATATGCGGTTTCCTCATTCTTTGTAAGTACGGCTTATCTGTAGTTCAGTGGGTTAAACAGCATTGTTCATGTTTTAATGACTTTGGCTATTACGGTTTATTTAATTTATTTTAATTATTTATTTGTGTAATATCCTGCTTTACAATTGAAATAGACCTATGATGTATGAGGTATAACAAAAGAAAGATGTCATAAGCACCTAGTTGGATACAACAGCTGTCGTCCTAGAAATGCATTAAAGAGAAACACAAAGACCAATGAGGGCCAAGACAGGAAGGGGGGAGGTGGTTGGGTCATGGTTCTATATTGTCAAATCAGCAGATCTAGGGCAGACAATCTCGGCTGCATGCGGTGGGAGAGCTAAGGGGCAGGCGGTGAGCTGGGAAGAGGATGAGCAGTAGAGCATCTCCGTACTCAAGGAACACCCTGTGTACATATTCTCATCATCTAGATAACCCCTTCATTTTTGTATACTTGTGGGTAATAATGTGACTTCCCACCATGGTCAGTTTCCCTATGGAGAAATAGTACAAAATGTCTGAATGCTAGACACTACTATTGGTGAAATTACATCCCTCCCGTCCCCCTTCCCAATTTATATATACATCTGAATTTTTCTATTCATTGAATGAGAAACATCTGGATGTTTTTGGACTTGTTTACATTTAAGTTGCTGGATTTGCAGTGAAAACTTTTACTAAATTACAGACTTCAAAATGATTGGGAGAAATGGCAGGAAGCTTATGTTTTTTTTTATTTCCCTTGTATCACAGGGTTACTTAAGTTGACTAATTACCTAAACATTGCTATGTTCAAAAGCTCACAAGGCTACAGATAAATGATCTTGCATTTGCTTAGTGTTAAGTCATCCACTTTCTTCTATAGTCAGATTTTTACATATTTCCACTGCATCCCTGTACCCCACTAGCGCTAACTTCTATCTGGAATTCACTTCAGACTCTCCCACACATTCCTAGGGGTTTGACGTCCGCTTGCACATTGCAATCACACACACACCAGAAGGGAAGACTCCTATATTTTCATAATTATGTCAAAATGTTTCATATTACTTTTGTTACTGTTATGCCTTGAGTTCATTTTAATGCCAACTGCCTATTCTGGCACCAGTTCTACAATCTACAACACTTAAGACAGAAATGTATTATGGACAAGACATTTCTATGATAAGGAAAAAATAATCTTTGTTTTGAGATAAAAGATACATGTATCTTACTATATGCAAAGAACCATCTATTCATTCTGCCAGCTTATTGGAGTGTGGGACAGACATTCACAAATATGGCAGCACTGAACAATTTCAGTAAATATAGCATTTGTCAAATTCAGTGACTAGGATCCGTAACGCTAAAGGGACGTTTTCCAATTGCTAAGATTCCCCCTTTAGGTACCATAATTCCGTGCAGTATGACACTTCTGCTCTGTGCGCGGAGTAAGGAATGCTAAATGTACAGCCCTTACCTACAGTCAGAGCCGTAATGGTGCCCCCTGACCCTAAATTCCAAGAATTTAACCTTAAGTATTAACTTACTAGTGCCCCCTTAAGTTTTACGCCCTGGGCAGCCGCACCTATCGCGCACCCCTAGTTACAGCCCTGCCTACAGTACATCTTTTCGCACCCATTTACATGGAGATGCTGTGGAAATGTTAGGGTAAGACCGAGCTACTTGCAGTAGTTGGGAGGCATCTGGCATCGGACCAATGCTGATGGACCTCTGTCTGCATTGGCGGTCTGGATCAGGTCCAATTTTAGCGAGCGTTGTAGGGCTTCCCTACTATTTGTAAAAATGTAAATCATTTTTTCCTTTGTGCAACTGGTCTTCTATATTGATTGTTGGGGTCTGTTTTTAATATATTCTAATCCACAAGTTGCCTACATGTACAAGAGGTTCTAGTATTGTATGTTATACATTCTTATGAACCAGTAACCAGTAAAATGACTGCCTCATACTTTAACAAGAAAACCTCTCACAACTCTGAGGAACCTGTTCTGTCTCAAATAACAGGTTTATCCTCCTTTGAATGTATTTTTACTAACTGCATCCTATAAAATATAGCTGATTTATTGGAATATGTGACTCTTTATTATTATTATTATTATTATTATTATTATTATTTATATATAAGGCACCACACAGTATCTGTAGCACCTTACAGACAACAGTTACATATACAACACAATTAACAAACGGTACAAGTTCAAATATATAAGGAATACAATACTAATACAATGCAATAATAAAATTCTGTACAAAAATAGCAGAATAATATGTATGGAAAATAGAGATGCAGGATATGTGTGTAGGAGCAGATGATAAAGGAGAGAGATAGACAGAGAAAAGGTGGGATTTAATGAGGACCGGATAGAAGGGTGATGATTGAAGGGAGGAGGCCCTGCTCATAAGAGCTCACATGTTAAGTGGGAGGGGCTGAACAAACAGGAGACATAAAGATGAAGATGGGGAGGGCAGGTAAGCTTAGGTGGAGGAAAGGTAGGCTACACTGAAGAAGTGGGTTTTGATAGGTTGTGGTAGGTTTTTACAGTGCAGAGGGGCAGCATGGAAGAAGTCTTGGATGCAGGAGTGAGAGGTAGTAATCAGGTTGGAGTTTAGGTGGTGGTCTCCAGCATACCAGAGAGGTAGGGCGGGAGTGTGGATGGAGATAAGGGAGGAGAGTTAGGAAGAAGGAGAGAACCTTGTAAGTTGTGGTGAGGAGCTTGAAGAGAATTCTGAAAGTGACAGGAAGACAGTATAGAGATAGACAGAGAGGGGAGGTGATGGCAGTGCATTTGGAGAGGAAGATGAGTCTAGCTGCGGCATTAAATATGGATTGTAGGGGATCAAGGCGAATCAGAGGGAGGCCAGAAAGGAGAATGTTGCGGTAGTCGAGATGGGAGATAACAAGAAAGTGAATGAGTGATTTAGTGGAATCTGCGGTTATGAAGGGTCTGATGCAAGCTATGTTGCGTAGGTGAAAGCGGCAGCCCTGTGAGAGGTCGTGGATGTGGGGGGTGAAGGGAAAAGAGTAGTCCATGATGACGCCAAGTCAGCGGGCTTGGCAGGAGGTGGAGATGGTAGTCGCCAATTTGTAATGGAGATGGTTGGTGTAGAAGGGATACGTGTAGGAGGGAAGACCACAATTTCATTTTTTGTCCATGTTAAGCTTGAGAAAGCGCTGGGATATCCATGAGGAGATGGCCAAAAGGCAATCTGATACTTTGGACAGGAGAGAGGGGGAAAAGTCGAGGGTGGAGAGATAAATTTGAGTGTCATCGGCATAGAGTTAGTAGTGAGAACCAAAGGAGCTGATGAGGTCACTCAAGGAGGAGGTATACAGCAAGAAGAGAAGGGGACCAAGAATTGTGGGCCTGATTCAGACGATTCTTGAAATTAAGAGAGAAAAAGTTCTCTTGGACTAAACCATGTTGATTGCAGGGGAATCATATTTCATCTGTTGCAAACAGTATTAGAGTTGAGAGGTGGGTTTCCTATCTCAAGTCTAAATAACAGTGTGATAGTAAAGCTGGTCAGTATCTTTGTGCAGTAAGCAATTCAAAGATATATCCCTGCATGCAAAGAATACAATTAACTTGACTCTCTCTGCAATCAACATGGTTTTGCCCAGGAGTAACCTTCCTCTCTTAATTTCAAGCTCCTTCTTAAGTCTGAATCAGGCCCTGTGTTCTTCCAGATAATCATCCACTTATTTATTTATTAAACACTGGTATCAAGATCACATTGAACTGGATCCAGACTAAAGAAATGTGGGTGCTTGCTCTTCTTTGTGAGCAATCGCACATGTGCACACAACAGACTTCCAACTCTTATCTGGATCCAGACTTCTGGTGGTGAAAATACTAGGTGTAGGCAGGGGATTTCTAAGCCACACCCTTTTTATGTGGATAGGTTTCTGCTTAAAGCTGGCCTATATGGGATCAATCCCAGCAGGGGGTGTCCTGATAAACAGGACAATTTTCCACCAGGGTAATGTCCTGTTATCGGCACCATACACCTCTCCTGTTGGGACCGATGAGCCTAGTAGAAGAGGGAGGCACTTAAAGAATAGGGAGCCATTCAGTAAGCTGATTGGCTCCCTTAAATGATCGGGCACTAGAGCGATTATTCGATCACCCGATAATTGGATGATGGGGCCGATAATCACTGAAGTGTATGGCCAGCTTAACTCCCTCGTGTGTGTGTGTGGGGAGTGA
Organism: Limnodynastes dumerilii; assembly: GCA_011038615.1. Taxonomy (NCBI): domain Eukaryota; kingdom Metazoa; phylum Chordata; class Amphibia; order Anura; family Limnodynastidae; genus Limnodynastes; species Limnodynastes dumerilii. The sequence continues at coordinate 426,724 of WWET01000492.1, forward strand.
CCTTTCCGTGCACGCATGGGACATTGGATACAGCAGGGCTTGTCATTGGATTTTTGCTGCCGCTGCACTTGGGGCCTTGAGTACAGCATAAGTGGTGGTCTGGTTCTGGTCCGTTGAGACTGTTCACATTCAGAACCTATTCTGTTGTCCAGGTATATCTAATAACTATTATTGTATAGGGTTTAACAGAAGGGTGCAAAAGGATTTGAAGGCAACCAAGAAAAGCATTTGTATGTTAGTGGTAGAGAGCATTATAAGTTATTTAGCACTGTGTCCACTAGGCACCATGGACCGGATTCACTCCTAAGAAGATGCTGCTTAGGTGTGGATTTTTAAGTACAGAGCCAGTGTGCATGCATAATCATATAGATTACACAATGTGCGTAGGGGTTATGTACGTAGATTCACTGTGTGTGGTCTTTAAAGACATTAAAGACCGGATGTAGTGATTTAAGTATAAGGAGGCGTGCCGGTGCCGCCTCAGGGAAAAGTGCTGGGGGGAGGTATGGTAAGGAGCCGGGAAGTGCGTGTGGAAGGGATCGCCATGCGTATTTTCCTCTTATGGCGCTCTAAGTGCAATTAGGCTCCTAAAACCGGGGGGGGGGGGGGGTTTGGGGGGGGGGGCTCGCCTAGGGGTGGATTTGGGGCTGGACAGGCGAGTTAGCTGCGGATTTGCGCTTAATTGTGCTTAACTCACTCTTAATTGTGAATACGGTCCTGTGTTCTAACCAGAGATTCTCTTACTTTATAGTTTTTATTGATCTATTTTGGATTATAGATTGAATGAGACAGTCTCCAGTTTAGGTTTATTGGTCCTTTTAAGAGATCTGGCCATGTTTCAGGTATTCAGTGGTAGCGCCTGGGGTACTTCACAAAGGTCAGACATGCTATGTAAACAAGAGGTAACAAAGTGTATATTACCTATCGTTATTTCAAGGTCAACAAAACAAACTTTAACTTGCTAGAATGGTATCCTTTTATTTACCAGCTGCTTGCTTTGCTACGGAGCCACGTACCTTGTTACAAAATATGAAGTAACCTTAAAAATTATCGAACTTCCTCATATCTAAATTCTTTAGAATGTACAACAAATTCCTATGTTTTAGATCTTCAAATAGGTATCATAGTTTCCTTGTCATAAGAGTGAACATTTTCATTATTCTTGCTTGTAGTTATCATGGCCACAATGGGATATCCTGTCTGTTTTCAATGAGCTTTATTTCCAATCTAATGAAATTTTGGCTGTTTCTCGCTGTTCCCGGATTCCTTTTTCCAGGTGTTTTTGTGTGGAGACGTTTGCTTTACGTGAAGGTCGAGAGCCTCAGCCAGGTCAATAAAAATCATTGCTAGCAGCGTTAAATATCATTAATTCCTAGCAAGCATTAAAATGGAAGGAATTTCCCATCTGGTAAAATTATCCCTGCAGGACAGACTGAATAATTAACTTGTTAGGCAGCTGTGAGTGTCTTTAGTCACTACTACTGTATTTTATTATATAGCAAAATGTTAATAATACAATAGGATTGGCCAGCCCAAGAAAACCCTAAAAAAAACTACTTATGGCCTGTATTCAGACCACCGGACGTATTGCATATACGTCCGGTGTTTACCAAAATTGGATACTGCGCAGCATGCGCAGTATCCAATTTCGCTATACACCGGACGTATATGCAATACGTCCAGTGGTCTGAATACGGGCCTATATGAGTAACGATGGAGGTCGCTCGCTTGGGGTTCTGTATAGATAGACAAAAGTGCCCCAGAGTTAAAGGGTGACACTGTACACATGAGAAGTAACGAAAAAGAGAAATACTGGCACTTAAAGGTTTGATCGGAAAGACCTGATATACCCATAATATCTGTATTCTCTGCCACCTATCAGTCAAACTCTGTAGTTACTACCTGGATCACATACTTTTATTACTATAATAAAAACATAAATTAAGTACATTTTGGTACAGGAGTCTTTACAAGTTAATGTTCCATTTTCGTGCTTGATGTCTTCTTCGGCTTCTACAGAGGAGCCAGTAACTGCTCTGACTTTATCTGTAAGCTTTAGTTTAACTCCTGTCAGAACTTGTATAGCGGCAAAGACCAAACCAAAACCATAGCGTGGCAAGAGGCTTGCAAGTGCATCATCGTCCAGTCCAATGTGCCAGTCTATAACAGGACTGCAGGCTGCTAAAAGCTTTTCTTCTGACATTGCCAAGAGGTGACTGAGTTTGGATGCTGTAAGTTAACCCATGGATGGCTCCTGCTCTTCTCTGTATACAACTCACAGAGACTGGATTAAAACACTCAACCAAAACAACACAACTAATAATAATAAAAATAAACAAATATTTAAAGAAACCGAAGTACAAGATGTGTTGTCTGCATTTATTTCTGCCTTGTGGTTTTAGTCAAAGCTGTTAATCCAGCGTACTGACAGCACACAGGTTTATTGTGTGGATCACCCTTCTTTACATGGTTTTAAAGCTCTTTTATAAACACTATTAATGGAGGTTAAACCACTGAAACGCAGAGAATGAAATGGCATCATGCTGAGCTTTCTTGATGTGTATATACATTGCTTCGTGTGCCCTATATTGCAGCGTTGTTCAATTTAGCTTTAAAATGGGACAAAGTTAAACAATTGATTTAAATTATCTTAAAATGAAACCAAGTGTTTGAACATTTAAAGGAAAGTCTTTAATGACGTGCAAGCATGCCAAAATGTCTCATCGAAGCAACACTTCAGGAAATCGGCATTGCTTACACAGCAAACAGCCTCCATGAAGGGAACGGTTTGTTTCTGTATGAAGGCAGAAGCATTATTTCTGTATTTGGTATGTAAATGTCACCACTACGTCTTCCAATGGTGGGTAGGCAAGAGAAACTTTGCCACTGACGACACAAAGAAAAATCCAAAACAAAAATCCCCTTTTCACCAGACAATATAATCCGTTAGGAACTGTCTCTATTCAGCATTATAAAACAAGATGTCCCAACACCAGATAATGAAAACAACTAAGGTATCTAATGCAGTGTTCACCCCAGAAAATGTTGCCAGCCGGGTGGTATTAAATAGCCGCTGTATGGGAGCAGTGTAATACTTTGCAATAATAACACTTGACGGCATCCAGGCATGCGTTCACACTGCGAAACGCCTCACTGGTGCTGCACTACTGGGAACTAAGCCTTTACAGTCCATTGGAGCACAACCAAGACTGAAAGCTGGAGATCACAATCAACGTTTTGGTCAGGTTTGGCCGGGTGGTAAGCTAAAATTGCCGGGTGGAGCACCCGGCTATAATGCCCTGGGGAGAACACTGTAATGGTGTCTGACTGCTCATATTAATATTAGAAGATATTTTCTGGCTGCTAAAATATCTTCCTTACAAGTATATTAAATTGTTACCCATGCTCTCTGATGAAACCGACATGGAGAAACTCGTAAGAGCTCATCTAGCCACTGCTCTCAGCACTTTGCAACACCCAGGATTGTGAATTGTGAAGGATTGTGGATCTGGAACTTTGCAATCATATCGCTGAGACATATCATGTCTCCAATACTCAAGTATCCAGACGCTGCAACTGACCTTTGGCTATAGGGGACTATTGCTCGGTATCAACCGCTTGACCACCAGCTGTCTCATTGTAAGATCAATCAATTGTCTGCACATAAGATATTATACGGTGCACAGTTTGTGTTATAAGGACTGTTTTTTTATCTGGGTTCCATATTCATACTCATAATTGTGGCTTCAACAATACGGATTCTATCATCAATTATTGTTACAATTCCAGCAGAACCAATTTCTCTCTCTATATATATATATATGATGGATATTATATCTGTCTGGGTGTTTTAAGATTTATATCAATTTGACTCAGTTGCTCTGTGGCTTCCTCTGATATTGACATATCTTTAATGTTTTTAATTGTGTATTCTTATTTTGATTGGTGACTTGATCGATATTTATATACCAAATACATTGTTAAATCTGCTTACATAAATCTCCTAGCGCTTTTTTTACTTCTATATATTGTTACCCAAGTGCTGGGTAAAAAGACCTCCAGGAAACCCTCAGGCAGCATAATAGTTTTGTGTACCTGACATTTCTGTTGGTGTGAATACATTGGAGTTATGCGCTGAAACATGATGGGCTTTTCACAAGTAGTGCAAATAATAGTATTATATTAACCTTGTCTTAAGCTCTTGGGTAAAACCTTTATGACTGTCTGCTAATAATGAATATTGAAAAGAGGGGAATGTTGATGTCCTAATCTGACTGAATCCAAAGTAGTTATTCTGCTTGAAGGTTATCTTATGATTTCAGATGTAATTATGTGTAGAATATCAGAATTTCCAGACTCGTCAGTCACAGTTTGTTTGTTTTTCCATTTAATTAATGATATGAACATCAGTTTGACTTTTTTCCATAAGTAATTCTGACTGAACAGCGTTGCAAGTTATCACACGACACCTTGGCACATAGAACGTGTTATTGAATGTATTAATATTACTGTAGTTAGTATCTTAAAGCAGCTCTTTGCCTCTTATTCTGTCATGGTGAATAATACTCATTGATGAACTTGTTTACATGCATCCAGCATTGATGAGTTCTCTGCCACGGCTTGCAGCTTAGATTCTCTCATGACACGATATGATCAGCTTTCCTTGTTTAATGTGTGCATTGCTTCAGATTTGTTGATATGGAATCCAATTTACCACAAATGATATAAGTGCTTGTAACTGACGCTTCTTATACCTAAATAATTCTATATTTTACTAAAGAATAGTAATAATATACACCAAATTAAATCATGCTGCACATCCGCAGTCTGTATATGTGTCCTGGAAACGTAGCTGGTATAAGCATGTATATCGCACAAGACATTGCCATAACTTTCATTCTTGCACTCGCCATTTCCCCACTTATATTATTGCAGTTCTTTTGTTACATCTATTACAACAATTTGGTTGTAGAAGTTAGATGCAGTTTTATTGTGGTCTCTCTTTCATCACATCCAAGGCTTCAAATATACTTCTGTCTTGACCTCTCTATTCAAATATATTTACCTCTAACTTTAAATATATTTCTTCTTTGACCCCTCTATTCTGGCCAAGATCTGTGTGCTCATTGATGCTTAACTCTTCTTCCCTGAAACTTGACAGTCACTAAGTAAATGTTTGTACATAAAAGGTGTTAATTTTTTATGTACTGTTTATGGCTGGCAGGATAGCGTTTGGGTACACACGTGTCCATTATCCAATCCTTTTCAGATCCAACTCCAGACCAGACCCGTTTACACAATCCTACAGCAGAATCCAACCCATGATACTTTCTTGTCTAGTTTTACAGCAGACTTCCACCCGGATTTCTGCTAAATCAATCTGCTCAAACAATCGCCTTACCATGCAAACTTTTCTAACTTTGGTGGCAGTGCTGCATACTATCAGTATTGGACATAGCAGTTGTGGGATCATACACACTTGTGAATTGGTCATGGACAGTAGGGGTCTACTGATTTTTAAGCAGGTTTAAAAATGACTTGACCCAACTAGCCAACCAGGATTGGATATAACAAGCGGTCGTGTGAGCATTCATACTTACATAATTGGACGGTCAGAGGTCAGATTGGAAGGGAGTTATACGAGTGTGCAGCCAGCTTTACGTGTACAGCCTGTGTAGAATTGCTTACAGCCTTTTCTTTGTTTGCATAATGTTGATATTAGATTAGATATTTTCTCCAGACAGGAGATCAGGTTTATCATCAAAATTACAATACAATATTGGCAGTGAACATAAAAAAACAAGGGTACAGAAGAAGTAATTTTCACTTCCCATACATAAGAAATGAGATCACATCAGGCAGTTTCCAACTAATAAAACTTCTATAAACACAGATGTCATGGAATAAGAGAATATTAAATATTTTAGCATGCGTTGGGTTTTTAAATGTGGTTGGTCTGGTTTTTACTTTTCCATCACTAAAACCCTATTAATTAGTTGTGATGGTTTGCAACCCAATTCAGAATAGGGAGTAATTTGTCAGTGCCTGTTGCAGAATAACACATCCTTGTACTTTTATTGTCTCCTACAACATAACAAACCGAGTATCAAGGCGAGGAATGTGTGCTGGATGAAGCTGTTCTCAAAGCTGTTTAATTATGAGCAGTTACTCATGATTAGTAGTAAAATTTACATTTACATGCATAAGAAATGTGGCCAGAGCACAGTACTAGTTAAAATGCCCCTAGCCATCCACATCACATGAGAGGTCTCCTGTACAGAATTTGATATGCTCCTATACAATGAATATCTACAGGAGTCTGCTTGCCAACAAATGTTGTGATTTGACTGTGGATAATGGGTAATTTTATAACCTTCTCCTAGTTTGATCTTTCAAATAAATGGAAGCAGAAAAACGTGATGTTAAAAATTCCGCACAGTGTATTGTAGATCGGTATTGGTAATTTGGAGGATGACTTTCTGCTTAGAGCATTAATATACTCCCCTCTTAAGAAAACCACAACTTGCCTTTAAATATCCCTTTTTTTTTTTTTCTACTGTTGGAATGAGTCCCATCATTTATAGGTTCTTGTCACTGTGGTTTGTTATTTTATCAGTTGGCAGTAAAAATGATTTATATTTCATATATTTCTTTAATCTATGTCAGCAGGATGAATGGATAAATGTTTTTCTTTTTGAATTAAATAAATAATAGGTTTCTTTTACTGCTTTGGCTTCTGAGTGGTTAAAGTAATCCAGCAAGTGTGACCTTGACGATGATGATATTGTTATTATTATAGGACGCATATCCAAGGAATTCCACCACATTCAAACTCGTCAAGCTGGATTTTCATAGACGAGCGTCTTGTGGTTTAATGTGTCTGATTGTTCATTAGAAGTATGTAGGCAGCAGTGAGATGTGATGGGAAGTCAGTACGTAGAGAAATGCAGCAATGAGCGTGCCAGCAGACCCGCTGTGAATGTGGATTTATACAGGAATTTTATTTTGCCTTTTGGCTTTTTTTTCTTCTTCCCCTTAGTGCCTGAAAATGACAGCGAAGAGAAACCTGTTTGTGCGGTTGGTGCCGTGCCGGTGTTTGCGAGGAGAAGAAGAAACTGTGACCTCACTTGACTACTCTCATTGCAGCCTGGAGCAGGTGCCGAAAGAGATTTTCACATTCGAGAAAACCTTGGAGGAACTCTATTTGGATGCCAACCAGATTGAAGAGCTTCCCAAGGTACCAGTTTCTCTGTATAGGACTCATATTTTCCATGACACTGATGACAAGCTGCTCATTCTCCTGGGTCTCTTCCAGCTGTGCTTTATAGCCATTAGCTCACGTCGCTGTGCTAGCTTTCTTGGCTGATTCCCGCGCCAGCCATTTACTTAACGCCCAGCTCCCATCTCACAAGCACGAGATGTAACCTGGGAGTATCTTCCACTTCCAAACTCTTCATTTACTTGGCACTGTGCTAGATTTACCCTTTAGCAGATGTTCATACCTGTCATCCGTGTTGTTGTGATCTGAGGCCACCTCTCACATTATTTCTGCCATGTACTGTATATATTCTCCAGCTTCTGAGTGTAAATATGGTGGAAAAATCTAATCTCATATCTTTTTAAAAACTATTCCTTATTTACTGCCTATAATTTATAAGAGGTGTTACTATATTTGTTTTCTATTTGAACAAACGTAAAAAGATTTTTAAAATATTTATTGAGGATTCTCCACTAATCAACAAAAATGACAGATATTTAGCTCTACCCCTATGTGTATACTTAAATGTTATTTACTCTTGTATGTATCCTGGTTTAGATACAATCCCACAACCTTGCATTGGCCATTGCTACTGCTGTATAAATTGCTTCCTTTATTAGTTTCACTGGCTATAGCTTCCCCCTTAATAATATCCAAAAGTGTGCACTGGGGGAGGTCAGGATACAATGGCCTGTGGAACAGAGGACCAGTAAGTTGTGGGACTAAAAGAAAGAGGAAAAATTTGCCAACACTCTATACAATAATAGGGCCATTCAGCCAGTTATCAGGAAAGGAGAGGGATAACCCTGATTATCAGGCAGTGTGTGTCCACTATGACTTCCCCAGCCATCGGGACATTATGTTGAATGACGAGAACATCACATAGCGAGTAGTTGGCAAAGAAGTGTGGGCAAAAGAGTAACGTATATCCCCATGTATAAGACATTCCCATGTATATGTATTGCATAAAGTTATTGAACTCATCCTTAAGCCATATTGCCCCCTCTATTTGTGTCCAGCCAGTGTTATTGCCCCCTCTATTTGTGTCCAGCCATTGTTATTGCCCCCTCTATTTGTGTCCAGCTAGTGTTATTGCCTCCTCTTTGTGTGTGCCCATCCATTTATTCATTCCAATCACATCGCGGCACACTTACCTTTGTTCTCCCTCTGGTTGTCTCTGGCTCTCTCCCCTGCGGCGCGCTCTGCAGAATGACACTGATGTGACCTTAGGTCACGCTAGCGTCATTTGCAGAGCGTAACGTGGAGGGAAATCAAAGGTAAGTGTACTGCGGGCATCCCCTGTATAAGACGCACCCGGTTTTCAGACCCTTTTTTTTCTAAAAAAAAAAAAAAAGGTGCATCTTATTCATGGGGAAATAAGGTAATTTATCATTGACTGATGGGTAGATACAAACAGTGGGTTAAGAGTAACTATGAGCGAGTAAGAAATATTATGGGACAGTAGGAAGTGACAGACGAAGGACAAGGGGCTCAAAGCAATGAAAAAAAAATTGATCTGATGGTAGAGCAGAATAATGGTCATTTTTATGTTGGGATGGAGTAAAATATATGTAACCCGGAAACGCTATGGCCAGAACCCTCTCCCTCTTTGGCATAGTACCCTTCTTGTTTCTGTAACATCTTAGAATAATAGTTTTGCTGATGATCCCTGTACTTTTTAAGCTCTGGAAAGCCGTTTCAGCAGATTTACAACTATCAGCAAAAACACTGCTGAACATATTTCTATAATTGCGCTGTAAATCTGGAAAGCTGGATCCTGCACATACATTTTTTGTTTTTCTTTAAATATTACTTTGTACATTCTTGCTTAGGTTGTAACCTACATTTTTGAGTTGGGTCATTTATTCAGGTTTTTTTTGTAGTGCAGTTTACACTTTAATGTACTTTCTGGAGCACAGCAATTGATTACATCTTTGATTATATCATAGGGGTATGTTTTATATTTGAAAAGGAGGTTTGTAAAATAAGGCAACCTGTGAACACATTAAGGCCAAACCTTTCAATACTGATCTCTAGAGTCTAAAGCAGAGTACACACTAGGGGCCAGATTTACTACGCTGCGGGAAAGGAAAAGTGGAGATGTTGCCTATAGCAACCTATCAGATTCTTTCTGACATTTTCTTGTATGTAATAGGAAAGTGAAAGTTAAAATCTGATTGGTTGCGATGGGTAACATCTCCACTTTTCCTTTTCAGCAGCTTAGTAAATCTGGCCTTAGGGCTTTTCTTTCCAAACGCACAAGTTTCACCAGATATCTTACCGGTGTGTACTGTCCAAAAGATTTCCTAATAGAGACAGCACACACTTAAAAAAGCAAAATATATCTCCAAAAGATCCAATCACAGACCGTTTCAAAAGATTTTTGAGCATCATTGGACAGCACACTGGTGAGATATCTGGTTACACAGGCTATTGATTGCGTGATTGGAAAGATTATCTGTTGACAAAGCCCCAGTGTGCCCCCCCGCTCTAATGTATAGCATGAAATAAATAGTTTGAGTTTTATTAGAGGGATTTTTTTACATTTGTTTTATAACATTGACTTTTTATGACATACCAAATCACAGGTTTCCTGGGTGAATTTGATTAAACCCCATTACATACACAGTATAACAAAGAAAAAGCTAATCTAAATGGTTCTTATGTCGTACTTGTTTGTACGGTTTACTAGTTGAATTTTGTTGATCTCTAGTATTAGGCATAGATATCCTTGAAAACAGTTTTGTATTGCATGTAACATGATTGATGTATGTATGTGCTCAGTGCAGAGAATGTTTTTAATACACTTGAGCAGGGAGCTATAATGAGAGATATTTTGAAATGGAAAAATCAGTGTGGCATGACCCATTACTTCTATTTTCTTTCTTTTACCGTTCTCCTTTGTGCTGTATTTTTCCTCTCATGTGCAGTATGAGGTTGTATCTAGATGTCAGAAATGTCATTAGGTCAATAGACCTTCATTATTTGCTTGCACATGTTAGTCATCAGCCTTTATTAGGACATGTTTAAATCTCTGGCCTTCCGGTACGTATCACACTGACTCATTAATTTCACAATGCTGGCCTCTGATTATCTCATTAATGGGCGATTGTGTCATGCTACAAACATGTTTATTGTGTGATCTATTATTATATTGAAGAGCCTTACAACCTTAACAATTCTTTCTCTTTAACACCTCATCATGAATGAAACACAATATGTTTATTGTGTTTGAATCACTTGTACATACTGTATACTTAAAAAAAAAAATGTATACACACACATATCTCTCTCTCTCTCTCTCTCTCTCTCTCTCTCTCTCTCTCTATACACATACATACACATATACACA
>WWET01000492.1:448634-466035 GCA_011038615.1 Limnodynastes dumerilii
CGGCATTCACATTCGGATAGAGCAGATCACTCCGCCGCTGCTCGTTGGACTGAGGGACAGGTGAGTGAACTCTTTCTGCGGGGTTAGGGTCAGGCTGTAGGGGAGAGAGGGTTAGGGTCAGGCTGCGGGAGATGGTGAGTTATGGTCAGGCTGCCAGGAAGGAGGGTAGGGTAAGAATTATTATTATTTATTTTTTTTATAACACTTTTCGGAGCACCGAAAGCTTGGTGCTCCGTGGATTGATTGCAATGCCTCCTCGAGGCATATGCAACCAAAATCCCAGCTAGTTCGCAACTGCCTGGGAGGAATTGGGTTTTTGGAAATTGGGAGTTTCTATGCGGGGACCCACACGTATTAAAGTTTTTACAATGATAAACTAACATTGTTGGAAGGTTCCAATCTCTATAAAACCTTGCAATTAATCACACACCTGCTGTCATTGTCAAATTACAATGATTTCCCACTTTCTAATATCCATAATTCATTTCAATTCAATCCAATCATTTTATCCCTTGAGTGAGAAGGTGTCCGTTAGGATTGTTTTATATACAAAGGTTCCCCAATAGAGAACAAAACATTTTCAAGTCCAGATGTATTAAGTGTTTATCTGTGCTAAAAACATTGTCTCATGTAACAGAACAATAATAGCCCAGTGAGATAATGCCTTTTTAGTTGAGAGGCAGTCTGATAATGAAGCACATGTTTCAGAACAGTGAACAAATAAACAGAAATGAAGCAAAAAGGATCGTAATATAAATCGCTCTTATCTGTATTGCCTGGGAACAGTGTGATTGGGAAACTCTTGTGTAAATTGATGTAGCACAATGCAGTTATTTTCTTCCCTAATTGTATGCGCTGACAAATAAGAGACATTGTTGTTTGCAGGTATACAGGAGTTTCCAGAAAATATTAAGAATTGTAAAGTTTTGACAGTCGTTGAAGCAAGCGTCAATCCAATTTCTAAGTAAGTTCTGAAATACAGTAAGAATCATCTCTGTGTCCATTTATAATCATTATGTAAGAAAGTCATATCCCCATCACACCACATTTGCAATGAACAATATACAAGTTTCACTGATCTATTATTTATTATAAACAGTCATAGTCAGAGGTTTGAGACCTGTAACAAGCAGTTCAGGGCAATAAGTAATGATTTTGTGGAAACAGCGACTCAAATGAAGACTCTCACATTCTGCTCTTTCCCAGTGTTGGTTTCTGTGGATTTTTAAAGGTCTTTCTGTTAAATGGCAAATGGATTATTGAACATTCAGCAAAATAGCTTTTCCTGCTGGCCAATCAGAGCGGGTCACATGACCCTATTGATTCGTGTTGAGGGGCAGCGTGGATTCAGCAGTGTATCAGAGCTCTCTATAACTGCTAATTGTCCTGAAATATACCCTAAATCACCATCAGTGTCAGGTCAGCTTTGCCTGATGTATTTAATAGTGTTTTGTGTACATATATAGATGAGAATTAGAATAAATGAGATGAACACTTTTTTTTCTAGTGATGCTGAATTATGTCCCTTTAGAAGAACAATGACCTGAGTACCTTTCTAAGCTGTTTTTGTTGTAAATTCTCTCTATTTTATAGTTTGTTTTTTTGTTTAAAGAAACCAGTTGTTTAACGATATTGATAACTAGAATTTAAACTATATTGTTACTTTTCCCAATGTTGTATAATTAAAAAAGCAATTAGATTGAGATGACTGTGGTCTGTGCTACGTACCTACGCAGGCCAAACATGAGACTCTCGCCAAGCTTCTTCCTCTGTCAGACACAAGACTAGCAGCTTAAGACAGCGTCCATCACTATGAGTGCTGAGCACAGTTTATAAATGCATTGTCCATTGGCCATACACTACAGTGATTATCGCTCCCAGCAGGAGGTGACCAAGAAACAGAATCCCAGTATCTGCACCATCATTCACCTCTCCTGCTGGGTCCTAGCATCATGACAGAAGAGGGAGCCGCTTCTTTAGTGAGGCTATCTGATTGGCTCTGCATGAAATATCGGGATCATATAATCGTATTAATATTGTACTGGACCAATTACTAGCCGTTCAGAAAATCCTGACCACTCATTACAGTGATTATGGGCCTGATGACCCAATAATTGGATGATCAAGCCTAATATCAATGTAGTGTATGGCAAGCTCTAGTGATTATCGGGAGCCCAACTAATTCGTGCAGATAATTGCTTGATTGGATTGACAGGTAAATTAATCATCTTTGTTCTGCTGTACATCTGTTTATCACCCACTTTTTGAAGTTGGTCACGTTAAATACACTGCACAATAAGCTGTCTGTGATTCGTTTTGGACCAATCAGCTGACCACTTTCCTTCAATTTTATTGTCATCAAGAACTGAGAGTTTAACAAACTTGAGCAAGCAGAAACCATGTCATGTAAAAAGTATCTGCTGTCAGATATTCACTTATATTAAAGTGAGAATGAGCACAGCCGTGTTGTGACCATGTCCCCTTTTATGCCTTATTATCACAAACTGACACATAGAGAGGGACAAAGAGATCAACTCCTGAAAATGTAAGTTAAGCTATAAAATGTGGTCAGACAGGGATCGTATCAGACTACATAAATCTATGGCCTACACCATTAGATCTGTGCAGTTAGGGCACGTACTCAGAGACCATGTAAACATCCTTCGGGGTGCAAATCAGCGCAACTTTAATGGAGGCATATAGAAACGTGAAGATGGAGATCTCAGATGAACCTCTGACCTACAAACACTAGACTGTGGAAAGCTGATTTGATTACCTGCTAGAATTGTCTTTCATTCAGCCAGACCAGATTTTCTGTTTTATCCATGAGGCATTTGCACATCCACAATACAATTAAAACACTCTTAGAAGTATATGTAATGACTGTAAGCTATAATAACATGGCTCTTAGCTATACTAAGTTATGTCTTCATTTATCTCGTATAATAAAGACATGATTCATTGATTGCAATTAGAAGTATCGTTTAAAATTGATAATATAATGCGTTGTCCTCCTTGTGTCCTAATGATGATGGTCACGAGAATCTCTTGGTATATTATTGTAAATCGGTGATAGTGTTTCACATATTGTTGGTACTCTGCTCATCTGCATAATGAGGACAGATATGAAAACTAGTACTATTAAAACCTCTTTGATTTATGATTTTTCTGAAGTCGTGCACTAAGCATCCCAAGGGTGGCTGAGACTGGCTCTTATATGTCTGTGGCTTGCTGGTTATCACATGCATAATACATTATCCCCGATTTTGCCTTTTTTTGTGTTTTCATTTGTTGTTACATCATAGTTAATGAACCTCAAAATATGTGTCTTTTCATTACACTAAAATGCCTAATGTGACATTTCTATATTTGCTAATAATAATGTTGGCATGTGCTGGAATGCATACAACATAATGGTATATTTTACCTGCACAATAATATTTCCTGTTTACTAATGATTTTGTTTGTTTTATTTCTATCTGTAGACTTCCAGATGGGTTTTCACAGCTGTTAAATTTGACTCAGCTATATCTAAATGATGCTTTTCTTGATTTTTTGCCAGCTAATTTTGGCAGGTGAGTTTAGAATATGATCTTCAATAATGATTTGATACTCGACTATCTTGCTAACTACAAGAGAAGCATTCAAACCGTTAAATATTAGGTTTTAAGCATTCAAACAGTTAAACATTATGCTTAAGTAAGAACCCATGACACCCCATAGTGCCATACACACTACTGTAATAAATAAAGGTGGACGTGTATGAATCTCCATGTGGTTCCTTGTGCCTGGAAGCTCATCCCAAGGGTCTGGAAAGTTGTCTGTACAATGAATATTTAGACTTTATCCCCTGAATGTGTAAGACATCTTTATGATATTGCTGTTGGCATGTGTTTAGAATAAGTATAATTGTTGTATCATTTATGTCTGCAATATGTATGTATAGTTCTAGATTTCATTGCATGCTAGGTTATGAAAGCAGGCCATTTTGTTACATAATATGCCATTTGTACAGAGTCTCTTGTATGTAAGAGACACATTTTCTTCATTTTTCTTATGTTGAATGAATGCTTAGTTTGTGCCCTGTGTCTTGAAGTGGTGCCAGCAATGTAGATCCCCCTCCTTTTCTTTTGTCCGTTATTTTGGTTCCTCAGTGACACGGGCGCTGCATTCTAGTGTGTTGCTCTCTGTAACTTGCAGCCAACATTGTACTGAGGTTGGCAGCCAAGTGTGCACTAAAAATACCATGGCTTTGCGTTATTGAACTTATAAGCTATCCAATAAACCTGGTTCCATGGCTTCACATATTTAACCCACTTGGGAAGTTCTTTTAGAGGATATGAGGGTGATATCTGAGGTCTCTGGTTCCTATTTTTTGGCCTTGGATTGATTTTTGGCTGGCTTTTGCATGGTGCACTGCAGCAGTTTTACAAAGCCCACAAGAATCACAAGTGTGAAAACCTGTTGTTCATGGGGAGGGATCCAGTTATCTTTTACACCTGCGTGCTTGTTAACGGTGACGGTAATGTATTAGGAATGAGCCATTGTCCAGGCAGGTCATTCACGCTCCAGTACCACTTTTACACAGCCGCCCTGGCAATATCCTGGGTTTTTGAACACCGATCATCCCAGCTCATTCAACCCTCTTCACACTGCAGCTTGGACCTGGGAAATTCCTGGTCAGGCCTAGTCACACTGAACCCGAAGTTTGAGTCATCAAAAGAGGAATTGAAAAGCTCCTGTGTCCCTAATCCCACCCAATCGGCTTCTTTCTGTGAGACCTGGGTTGAGAAACACATGGTTGCTTTGTTCACACTGGCGGCTACCTGGGTTGGACCCTGGAATAACCCTGCAAAAGTCCCGGGTCTAATTCCCAGGTCATTAGACTTGGGTAGATGCAGTTACACCTGTTCACTCTGAGCCATGACCCGGGTCGTCAGGGCTTGCCCCGGCAATATCCTGGGTTTTTGGCATAGTGTGAAAGGGGGCACAAGACACAATTTAGACAGCAACGTATATGATAACTGTACAGATCTGTCATATGTAGAATGATTTTTACAACAAGATCTTCAATCTTAAAGTAGTGAAACCAAAATGTCTTCACTTTTAATAATGTTAAAGGCTTTTTAAGTTACGCATACTGAATTTACACCCTATCATCTCCTCTGTAACACTCTATGCCACTGTTTTAAAAGTAGGTCTGTTGTAATAAATGAATGATTCGAGACGATCGGTTTGTTAAGCCTTATTTAGCTTTTTTTTTTTTTTTTACATCATCTGTTGATAAAGAGACATTAGGGCCTTTTATAGATATTTCAAATACAGATAAAGGGTTGCATTTTATTATTTTAGTTCATAGATGGGAAAATATGGGGGAAATGTGCTGATTGAGTTTATTCTATCATTATTTATTCTCTAATGCACTCCTTAGACAATTGCATTCCCCCGTCTAGATGCATCTCTGTGTCGCATGTGTTTGTGCGTGTATACCTGGTAGTTCTAATCACATTTTATTAAACAGTTATTTATCTTGGCCTTGATTTTAATTGTGTCTATATTAATGATTCCCACAGACTTACTAAACTTCAAATCCTGGAGCTGCGGGAAAACCAGTTGAAGATGTTACCAAAGTAAGTGCCTCTTCATATACATCTTGTAGATTTTGTGCCCCAGATTTCTGAATCATTTCAGTTAGAATGCAGTGAGTGCAGAAGTGTTCAGCTGGCCATACACTGGAGCAATTATCGAAATACGCATGAAATCCCCGAAAATCTTCACGATTTTTCGTCTAGAGTCCCCTAGATTCCGAAACGCTATCTGCGCCATACACTACACAAATTTCAACCGATAATTGTCATAAAATGTGAAAACCTCAGATTTTTCATCTCCTTTTATCGTCTCCCCAAAAAATTAGAATTTGACCATACACCTGCCGATAAATGTTTTTTCTCGTACAATTTTTTTATTCCAAATTTGCATAATGGGCTGTCCCGAGCGTGGGACAAATGTAAATGCAGGCTCCATTAAAAGTCCAGAGTTCAGGTTGTGTATACGATCGCCCATTGTTTAGGTGTCAAAGTACAGGAAACATGAACAGACGGAAAGGAGAAGGTGTCATATGAGATTAGTATAATCACGCCTAGGAAAGTACTAATGTCACAATTATCGTGAAATGCCCACACACTGTGCGATTTTACATTTTATCTTCTGCTTTGGCCAGATTTGAATCAAACATGTCAAAAAAATCAAATAATCGTTCAAAAGGGGATCTTGGACAATTATTGGATGATCGGCAAAAAACTCGTTACCATACACTCGAATGATAGTTTGCCCGATAACACAATAATTGCAAAATCTGTCCGATCTGTTTTAGTGTATGGCCAGCTTTAGTGCATTATTTCCCCATACACATTGTACACATTGTAATACAGAGCTAGATTGCACCTTTCTGACCAATCACTGTAAACTGACCCCTCTTCCCCATGGTACCGCTAAGAGAATATTACACTTTCCTGCTGGATTTACTCCTAAATTAAAAGCGCTGTAATTGCCGATTGCGCCCTCTTTGCAGTGTCTTCTCTTTAGTATTTCTTAGTGCACAATAATATTGGACCTGAACCAAATTTAATAAGAGATTCTGTACACAAACACCACGACGCAGATGAACATACAGAATTTCTGACGCACGATGCCGCACGCAGGAGAACAGGTAGTGAGGAGAGAGTTATGGTTAGTGAGAGGGTTGGGGGATAGAATAGTTACTTACCTTCCGGGGCACTGTGTTCGGTGCTCCAGGGATTGATTGCTGTACCTCTTCGGGGCATAAGCAATCATTTGCCCAGACAGTTTGGAACTTGCTGGGGGAGAACGAATATCCAACTAGGGCTGTTCACAACAGGAAGCCGCACTCATAGGGTTGTACCTAAGGGCTAAACCCAGCCCTCACTGTATGAATTAAATGGCAAAGCACCCCCACCATGTGGAATTATAGGCACTGTGCATACAGAGCTGATATAAGTCTACTTTCTTTATTAGTTCTGGATCCGGCCCAATGATATCTACATTATTTAGTTTTATTACCCTCTTTAAAGGGGTTGTGAAATCTGCTCTTAGCAGCAAGGATTTGGAAATGTTCTAATCAAATTTTTGGGAGAAGATAAAGTTAAAAAACTTAAATAGCCAGCAATAAACATTACCTAAGGGGTGGATCTTGTGTAAATGACGGAGCAGCCTATATAAAGCACAGATTCTCTGACCATTTATTAAACATTTGTTGTGCTTGGAGTCACCATCATGATTCCAGGTAAAGATCCCTGGACGACATGCAGATGGATGAGGTTGGAAGGAAAGGGGTATTAGGAGATTAGTTGGTGAGCCAGTGACAGATGACTGAATCCATGGCATTAGAACAAGTCATTGCATTCTTGTGGTTCTCAAGGAAATCTTATTGCGATACTAAGCAATATGGAACAATGTCCTGTCCTATCCAGCATATATGGAGTCTTTACCCAGATCCAGCACAGCATTGTAATGTAATATAACTGATGTAGGAGTGCCAGGTGGCTGCATTGAGAGAGTAGGCATGTACTCTGGCCTTTGTTTAGGTTGCTTTCATTAGGACGCACCCAGTATTATGCTGCAAGTGCTGGGATAAAGGGTGTTTGTTGAACTGGCATTCCACAGAGTCAGGCATTTGGATCTCTCTGCCTGTTCTATTTCTTCTACTTCTAACATTGTTTATTATCAGACCCCCTCAGAACACAATCCTATGACTGCTCATGGCGTGTTTAATAAAAAAATATAAGAAAAGCAAAGCAGACGGCAAGAGTTTTGTCAGCTGTCATTTTCCTGGCTGCCTTAAATCTGACTTGTGATTTCTGGGTCAGTAATGTCTTGTCCTTGAGTTCGTGGTGAGGTTTGCAAATTAAACGGTGGGATAATGTTTGTACTTTATCCAGAGATTTGCTGAGTGAAAATCTGTACTCCCAGATGGACAATCATTTACCAGTTTCTTGTTTGTATTAAATGTTACTTCCAACATTTGAGTATTCAATTGCAGCATGAGCTGTGCCTGAAACCGAATCTTAGGACACGCACAAAACGCTTTAGTATTATTTCTAATATCCATTATAGAGTCATAACAGCGGCTCTTCTCACTGAGGTGGAAATGTATTTTTGGCAGGTCTTTGCCCCTGGCTTCTTCATCACATTTCCTCTTTTAGTTATGATTTCAGATAGGGAACACCCCACCCAAACGTGTTTATTTCACAAGAATAACCTGCAGTTGTTGTATACTGACTAGCTACATACATATATCTGTATACCATTCTACTGGAGTCATTGTAACTCTGTATAAAACAAATATCACTTTGTAATTCTAATGTTAATACTAATAGTTACAGTAATATGGTAAGCACTTTAAAATATCATTCTACCCAAGTGTAGTTAACATAATAAAATATCTGCTGATGCTCCTCTTCTTCCCCTTACAGAACTATGAATAGACTTACACAGCTTGAGAGGCTGGATCTCGGAAGTAATGAATTCACAGAAGTGGTGAGTGCTGTAAAACTTTCCTGCCCTCCAAACATGCTACGTTCCTATGTGTTTTCATTGATGATATAGGACCTAATCCAAACCTCTGTTCCATATGCATGGAAGTCTGTAAGTCCGCACTGAAGAGTGAACTCCCCTCTGTCGTGCGGTCTTTGGGCGACGTACGTGTCCATAAGCCTGCTTTATGTTCTTTGCACGCATCTGCGCCTGTCCAAGCGCAGATCCATTGCAGATGTGCCTGCCGCCACCCGCTCACTTTCATTTGAATGTTTATCGCCACCTCCCTGCAGGCATTCGGCATGCGGCCGTTTCGTAAAGCCCCATTGGATAGAATTTCCTGTGTACGTTTGGTGTGTGCGGCGCAGTGCCAGAAAATCATCCAAGTTTGGCAAGCAGATTGCACAAGTCGGGTGTCCAACAGTGTTCAGTAATTCCCAAGGGCTGTTTTCTCAAACTTATATTACACTACAGAGTCAATATAGTGGGAATGCTAAATATAGTTGCTGCGAGAGCTTTTCCCCAAAATACAGACAGACGAAAGCTAATTTTTGTTTGTCTCTATTTTGAAAATAGCGCTATTTTTTATTTTTTTTTATTTAATTTGGAAACACCCCTGCAGACCCTTTGCACCGCCATAACGACAGGACAGGTGAGTAGGACTCTATGGGGGGTTTTGGGGTTAGGCTGCGGGGAGGGTAGTCTTAGGGATAGGCTGTGGGAAGGGGAGACTTAGGGTCAGGCTGCAGGTAGGGGACTCTTAGGGTTAGGCTGCAGGAAGGGGAGTTTTGGGGTCAGGCTGCAGGGAAGGAAGACTTAGGGTTAGGCTATGGGGAAGGGAGGGTTAGGCTAATTGAAGGGGAGGGTTAGGGTGATGATTGGGGCTACATTCGCCATTCTATCTTCTCTCTCCCTTTTCCTCTGCGAGGCAGAATCAATCGATTTCCCAGTTCACAGCGGTGACCAACACCTGATATAGGACAAAAAACTGAATACTCATAAGGGGCTGGATCCAGACTTAAGAAGGAGCTTGTAATTAAGAGAAGAAGGTTACACCTGGGCAAAACCATGCTGATTTCAGGGGGAGTCAAGTTAATTACAAAATTCTTTGCATGCAGGGATATACCTTTGAATTGCTTACTGCACACAGATACTGACCAGCTTTACTAATTACACTGTTTGGATAGGAAACTTCACCTCCCAATTCTAATACTCCTTCTTAAGTCATAATCCAGCCCAAAGCTAGTGTGTGCTAAGCATTTTGTTATGGTGGAGACTACAATTCTTGTCAGTCATGGTACAATCCTCTGCTTAAAAGCATTTAGGCAGATTCCCTTATAAATATATGCCATATAAACAATATTTTCCATTTGTTGAGATGACTCATGCAGTATCCTTATTAAAGTGTAGTGACCTTTTTACTTTTAGCACTGTATACTATACGTTTATGAATGTTTTCTTATATCTGTTCTGATCATGGGTTATATGCTTTCCTTCCAGCCTGAAGTACTTGAACAACTAAGTGGTCTGAAAGAATTCTGGATGGATGGCAACAGATTAACATATATCCCAGGGGTATGTATAGCGTCTTGGCTAGAGTTTTCACTTTTATACATAATTCTGCAACATTATATCAGTGTCTGACTATGCATTGGTTTTACAGATCATCTGCTTTAATTTGTTGTTATAACATAAAAATAATGTAATGGTTAATTAGGAAAAACATCATTCTACCCCTCACATACTGTATTTTAACTATTTTTAAAGATTCAGATTCTAGATGAATTATTTTCCCGGTTTGTTTTAAGTTAAACTCGATTTAAAAAGAACGGCCATGATTGTACATTTACTTTTCTTTTCTACAGTTTCTTGGAAGCTTAAAGCAATTGACTTACTTGGATCTTTCAAAGAACAACATAGAGATGGTGGAAGATGGCATCTCTGGGTGTGAGAGCTTACAAGACCTTCTACTGTCTAGCAATGCTGTGCAGCAGTTACCTGAGTCTATTGGTTAGTTTCCAGCAACTTTTCTAATGAATAAACCAATATGGAACAATCAAAGCTAGACTTGTCTGTCTCGGATATGCTTCCTAAATCTCATTATAATGATGGTTATTTTAATACGATATTACCTGTTAAAATCCCTAAAAGATTGTAACTAGATTGTCTAATTTTACTTTTAGATTGTAATACTTTATACGATGCACTGTTTCTTTACATTGTAATACTTTATACGATGCACTGTTTCTTTAGAGTTTTACAGTTAAATGATTTCCTTAAAATCTGGAGATAAATGCTAACACGCATCCTACTTTTAAGTCCGTTGCATAGTAATTGTAATTGTTTATACAACTATTGATATCACAAGTAGTAGCATTTCATGTTCTTTCTTGCTTACTGTTCTTTTATTTAAATGCAGGTGCACTGAAAAACCTTGCAACGCTAAAAGTGGATGAAAACCAGCTCATGTATCTACCAGACTCTATTGGAGGGTAGGTTTTCATAAGATAACTTAGTAGTTTTTTTTCCTATGTATACATGTTGCTGCTTTTTTTTATTTTTTATTTTTTTTTAATTACTGCCCAATAGAGCAAATAAAACAAACATAGGGCTGGATCCAGACTTAAGAAGGAGCTTGAAATGAAGGACCAGATCCAGACCTCCAGAGGCCAGCTCTCCACTCTCCTCTAACTTTCCTCTCAATTTCAAGCTCCTTCTTAAGTCTGGATCAAGCCCATAATCCTTTGTTTCTCCTGAGGCACTATTAAATATTAAAAGTTAGACGGAGTGTAAACAAATTAGCCCTTAGTAAAACCCACACTTAAGCTTCTGTCACTTACATAGAGTGGTAGCAGCTTTTACTACACCAATCAATTATAGATGCATATGTCCCTGGGTAGACTTACTCCAGAGCAAAATGCAATCACTCTATAATTACAAAATTAGAATACTTTTTTTTCCATGAAATTGTCAGATACTATGATAAACATGTTTGGTTTGTGTCTAGCTCCTCACTTAATATAGAAACAACAGTGATTTAAAGAGACAGAGGTGTGTCCCTGATTCACTTGAGTAGCTGGAGAGGTAATTATTGTGGTAAGGAGATATGAGCCACAGTATGTATTGCAGGCACCTTGGAGAACAGACAGACTTTGTCAGTATATCACTACAACATGAGAAGTATGCCTATGGCAGTAGACAGTACCTATAAATTCATAGAATATGCATTAGGTAGTATGAGTTTGTTTATACTTTGGAAATCGTTTTTACTGACTGTAAATTAGTATTTTATTGTTGTATTTAGCATATTTAGTTCCCTTTTATGCTATTTGTGTCTGTTACTTACTGCTGTGATTAGTGGCTTCTATAAATTTTGCAATGGGAAAGGAGTTATGTCACTGAAGTTGCCTTGTATATATTGCTGCAGTATACACAAGGAGTGATCCAGGTGTGTCCACAACAAATTCAGAGCTTACACATATACAAAGCTTTAAATAGCTTTACAAAGCGTAAAAAAATATATATTTTTAATTATCATAAGGAAAAACGTCTTTGTTCTTAAAATTCTTTTTTTTACCCTTTTGTTTGTAAGTGCTCTTATTTTGGTAACTTCTTGCATATTTGTGTGTGTTTTTGTATCATTGTAACATTCCGTCTCATTGATTAGTGTTCTGTAATGGCCAGTGCTCACTGGCAGAGTTTGGTTTTGTTCGCTGCTAATTATAACAGGCTCTGCTAGTTATAACAGGTTATGATGGTGTTCACACAGGGGTGAGAATTAGATTTGAAAGGCAGTTGAGAGCTTCAATTTATTTGTTCAGTTGGGGAGGAAAAATATCCCAATGGATGCAATATCCTGGGGAAAGTCCAATTATTGACTGTATTTTTTCCTAAGTGGTTATAATAGAGACTAATTATATACATTTAATTCATTTCATAATGGAGAGAAACCGTCTGAATGTCAGAAATGATATTGATCAGTGAGGTTTTGCTCTGACACCACGAATAGGCATATTCATCTATAGTATTCTTATGAACACATAAGTTGTGTACTTTATTATAAAAATATCAACTTGTTCCTCTAGGCTGGTTTCCCTTGAAGAACTGGACTGCAGTTTTAATGAGATTGAAGCTTTACCTTCCTCCATCGGGCAATTCTCTCAGATACGAACATTTGCTGCTGATCATAACTTCTTAACACAGCTTCCCCCAGAGGTACAATGTCTCTTTTATACATAGTGTGATGTGTGAACTGTTTTAGAACCCATTACAGTACAATTGTAAGCAAGTAAGTCAAGCGTGGCTACACATTGTTATTTTTGCAGCTCCTCTTAATGACACTCTCAGATAACAGAGATGTGTTTGGCAGGATTCTTAGCTGAATCAGTGATGTATGCAAATATCTGTTTTTTTTTCTTACATAGCACTTTCCAGGCACAAAACAAATTTGTTAGCATGTTAGAATAATGATAGCTTGGATGCTATCGATCTGTGTAATGACTATTTGTAAAGTTTCCCCCAAGGCCAAGTAAAAGATGGACGGACACATCTGCTAATATTATAGACAAGTGGCATGAGGAGGAAACAGATGGTGCTCCCTGTCCACTGCTGTCTATTAATAAGCCGTGGTCTCTGCTTATGACAGTGTTGACAAATATTCAAAAAACACAACATGATGGTTGTTCTAATCAATTCATAGGCTAATGAACAGAGGTGTTGTACACCACACACAGCCATTCACCAGTAGCAATCCTGACATTCTACCTGTGAAATAAAAGGCAGGAACATTTCAAAGCTTTAGCTATAGGTGGTCCTACCTCATCACAATGGGAGTCCCTGTATTTGGTTATGTCACAGAGAGGTCATTCGCCTAGGGGCACACTTTAAATCCTCCAAAATGGCCTTTGTGGACCAGGAAAGAGATGTCAGCCATATTTCTTAATAGATGCTGGGACTAATACTTACTGGACTCTACGCATATATCTGTGTATATAAGCACATGTTCAAGAAACAAAGATATATATCTTTTTTTATTTTATTTTTTATTTAATTTGATACAAATTTCATTTCTGATTACATCATTGTCAGCAGACGCTCACAGGAACCATCGTTTCCCTTACACCGAGCAGGGGCCTACCCTGTATTTGCATCCCTGAGGAAGAGAACTTATCTGCATTGCTCTGAACTGTTTATATGTACCCAACTTACAGCATTTTCATCCAGAGCTGCTGCTATGCTCACGTCATTCTTATGTACATGGAAGCCTGCGTTGTGTCTGTGATTGTACTGTTACTAATTAGAATATTTAAAGACATTGAACATAGAAATGTGTGGAAAAACAACAGCTACAACTTCAGCTGTCTTTGAATTTTAAGTTGGTTGTAGGGAGTGTGTTCCTGTCATACAGATTATGTATAAAGTGTCATGAATGTTATCTGCAAAAAGATGACAAGAGGATGTAATAGGTTTTTTTCATGTTCTCTTGTATTATAAGGCCATTTCCATATGACCTTGTATTCTTGTGTGTAGGATAAAGGTTAGAGTGATTGATAAGTGGCCCAGCAGATCTTCTACTCTGAACAGTAAATTTCACGTTTCGTCATGACAGATAATGCCACAGATGAACTTAACGTAGGAGTAATTGTAAGGATTCTGAAGCAAGTGGAGGGAGTTCTGCAGTCTGTGTTATAGTATTCTGCAGACTGTCCACAAAGTCTGGGTTTGCCTCACTGATGTAAGAGGAACCAAGTGCACACAGATACGTTCTCCACACACTTCAAATGCTGTTTATTTATAATTACAAACTAGTCACACACACAAAAAAATAAATAAATAAATATATATATATATATATATATATATATACACACACAGATAGATACATACATACACACACACAATATGTACATAGTGTACATATTGCACTATATATATGTATGTGTATATATATATATACACACACACACACACACACACACACACACACACACACACACACACACATACATACATACATACATACATACATACATACACACATAATATGTACATAGTGTACATACTGCACCATATATATAGATGGACAATTGTAGAATGTTTATCTTTATGTAGATGACCAATGTGTCAAATTTTATTATATTCACTAGAATAAATATAAAGCAAGAAATAAACCAAAGATATATATATATATGAAAGCCGTGAAAGTAGTGCTCAAAATTGTTGATAATCATTGCTAATAATAATAATTTAAGGGATTTATATGAATCAGACAGACTGGTCATCTATTAACATTATCCCATTTAAGAGACAACTAGACAGTTGTAGATCGCGTATGCCTTTATATTGACCCAGTGCTACCATTTTACATCTTTTTGTTGTTTGTTTACTTGTTAATCGGTAGGTGTTTATAAGAATATTTAACATTTTTTCATTTGTAAATATGAGACAAATAGATAAATAGTTGTTTTGTCACTGTATCTTTTTCAAGATTAATAAACAAACTCCTGTGTAGATTACTTTACATTCAGGGCTGTTTTCCTCTAACATAACTGCTCGTCTAAATGGTAACATTCCAAAAGCTTCCTGTAGTTTTACCATCATGTCCAGCAGCGCACAAATGGGTGAGCAAGTTGCAGAGGTTATGGAAAAGCTTTAATGCCACAATCTTTATTATAGTGATTACTTCTTATGCTTTACCTGTGCTTCTTTCTCCTCACATTAACTACATTAGGAAGATTTATCTAGCTCTCTCTCATTCAAAGCAGGTTCTAAAGATGTGCTGAGGCTGTTATTGCATTCTACTTTGCCTGCAGTGCCAATTACGGAAGCTTTCATTTTATGTGTATGAATACATGTGCATTTGTATTTAATTTTTGGTTATTTACTTTATTTTCTTTATTATAATAGATAGGAAACTGGAAAAATGCCACCGTTTTGTTCCTGCATTCTAACAAATTGGAGTCTCTCCCAGAGGAAATGGGAGACATGCAGAAACTCAAGGTCATTAATTTAAGTGACAACAAGTGAGTAATGCACAAATATTGGTGTATATAGGTAGAAAAGACTTCTATTGAAGTGAAACTGCAGATTATTCTATGAGGTGCCATAAAAAGAAGTCATTTATGTAAGAAAACACCTGGATGCTTTTACCTTACACGATGCTTGATAATAATTTATCTACAATTGCTGATAATGACTGAGGGCCAGATTCACAGATAAGGCTGCAAGGGGACTCACACAAGCTGCCTGCACATGCGTGTGCCCGATATTACACAGCGGATCTCTATCTCGTGGAGATCCATCCGACGTGGGGGAGTTTTCCTTCAGCATGGCAACACTCCACAATGGAGCCTGTGTTTGCTATATCCTGATCACTGGTCCACTAATACATTTATACAATCATTAGTTACAAATGGCAATAGTAATTGGTTATACTCTATTCTGGCCAACTGATATAGAGTTTCCATAACCCTGCTCGTCAGAGAGGAGTGACGGGGAGCTCACTCTCCTCTTCCATGCAGAAATACAGACCCCATAAGTACAGAAAGTGTGCAGGGGTCTGAAGCCTATGTTTTTCAATGGCACTGATTATGGAGCACATGCAGTTTGTTGTACCTACCTGTGGGTAGACCTTGGACTCTCATCCAGATTCTCAGACATCGCACCAGATTCTGCTTGTATGTGACACAGTGTGTACTGTTATCTGCAATTAATGTACCTGGAGCAACTAGTTCACATATAAAGATACAGGTTCTGAATGATATTTGTATTGCTAATTCTTCTGGGTAAACCTTTGCAGCATTGTGCTGTTTATTATGGTGTTAATGCAGTATTTATTTATTTGTTAACACTATTAATTTATTTTGTTTTTCTACAGACTAAAGAATTTGCCATTTAGCTTTACAAGGCTGCAGCAACTCACTGCGATGTGGCTGTCTGATAATCAGGTGGGAATTCCACTTCTCTGTAGATGACCTTTTTGCTTCTGTGCTTGCTCTGGTTCTGTCTTTTCAGCATCTCCTCATGATATGCTGCTGAATGACATGATCAGACAAGAGAGATTGCTACAGTATGTATGTTGGTGGAAGCAAATTACTTGGGAATGCATTGAATGCAGAGATTGTAGGTGGTTCTGCATTTATGTACATGAGAACACAATCGGTTTTTTGTTTCTAATACATTGTATTGCAGCAAGCAGCAAAACATTTTCCTAGTCTATGTAAGGGAAACTTAGTATCCCCAAGTGTCATTGTGCTAATCAGTTCTTTCATTACCCACTGCTGGTTGAGTTTTCCCTGCAATGGAGGCAGGGTTTGCCATGCTAATAAGGCATAGCGGATGTCTTGGGTTCGTACGGTTATAACTGCAGTACTTAATCTGTCAACACTATTTGTTCATTTTGTCTTTCTACAGACAAAAGAATGACAATATTCAGCTCCCTATACTTATAGTGCTTTATCCTGATCACTGGTCCACTAATACATTTATACAATCATTTCTGCCACAATTATTAGTTACAAATGTCAATAGTAATTGGTTATACTCTAGCCAACTGTTATGTCACTACTGGAGAGTGTAGAAACAGATACTCTGACCACACATTGGAAGGAACTATAAGGTGTAGAAGTTTCATTGTTACACTAGATTTGTTATTAAAAACCCCTCAATGTTTGCATAGGATACTACAGGGATTTGTTTACATGTTACAAAAGCCATGTTAAATCTATGGAAGACAAATGAACAAAACAGACTGAAAAGTGCTTATTATGTTAGCGCTGATACTGTAGAATTCTTAAATTTAAAAAAAGTGTGTAAGAAATTCGTGTTTGTGAGGGTGGGGGGGGGGGGC
>WWET01000492.1:486679-500780 GCA_011038615.1 Limnodynastes dumerilii
TACGTCGGCTGAAGTTAGGGTAGCCTTCAGCCGGCGTAAGGAAGGGGCCATACGCCCGCACAGGGGGAGTGCCGGGGTAAGTGAACGCCGATACGCTGTGCTTTAGTAAGCACAGCGCATCGGCGTAGGTCTGGATCAGGCCCATAGTGAGATCTGGCCAGCAGGAGACAACTTATTGCTTGATTTTGATATATGTTTGCTGTCAGGTAGATGTAGTATTGCATTTATTATTTTTGCATGTGTTTTTGTTTGACACATAGTGTTTCCCTGCAATAAGAAAATAAGGTGTAGGTTAATGATAACAGATAGAAAATATGACTACATCTATCCAAATATATATCTAATATATATTTTCCCCCTAGGCAAATGGGTACAGTTTCCTGAACATTGATCATGGGCAAGCCGTCTCGCTGCTTAAGAAGTTTCAGAATGCCGTGGAGTTGATTGTTTTACGAGATGGGGCTGTGTAAAGGAAACAAAGCCAGCAATGTGTCAAGAGACTAATTAGTATAAAAATATTTTTTTATGTATATAAGTACACAAAGCTTTGAGAGAGAAATTACAGAGAACATGCACTTGGATTTTGATAAAACAAAAAACAGTTTGTACACAAATGAATTGTGAAATGTGTGGTTTAAGGGGGTAAACCACTGCAGACACAGCAGCCAGGGCCAAAGGCCTTGCTGTTTGGGTGAATGAATGTTTGATATGTATTGCCTACAAGAACAAACCTGGATTGTTTTTGTACAGAATGTAGGTTTATTTTTGGATAATGTGCATTACTAAACTCTGTAAGATAAACGTAGCAGGTAGGTGAGCGGCAGAGCTGCCTCCATGTAATCCAGGTGGGGAGAAACTTGGTTCTTGCGATCTACCAACAGTTCTTGTTTTCCAAGTCTCCTTGTTGTAGCACAGGTGAGTATGTTACTAACGGACAGATTATTAAAGTAGTTATTAACTCCCCTGTGATTCCCTGAGGACATATGGAAAACACGGCCCATGGGTAGATCACGAGGGACGAGCTTAACCTCTCCTGGACTATGCCTTTCTCTCTTCACATCTGGTCTCCGGTTTTTATTTTTATGTTATTATTGTATAGAAACCACTTGTGTAGAGTTGGGCAGGAAGAGGTGGGGCTTCGCTACGTGCACATGATACAAATGAATGGTTAAGCAACGTAGGCTATCTGGTAGGCTTGTTAGCCACCTGTCCTATTTGGTTTTAATGACTGTGCAGGAAATAAGTGCTCTTTCTTTGAAATATTGGCTGTGATTTGTGAAAGCTGTTTTTACTAAGGCACCAGAAGCATGGTGTTATGTTTTTTTTTAATAGTCTATATCAACATACTTTGGTATTTGAGTTTGTTTAAATCACATTTTGTTATGTGAAGGCACATGGTTTTTATGACTTTTTTTTTCTAATAATTTCATGGGAATGTGCGTTTACATATTTTTTTAATCTGTCATCTTTTCATATGCAATACTAAAGATGATTTTCTTGCTATGATTGGCCTAGGTGGTACTAAAATAAAGATTAGCCTAGGTAAGCCTCATTTATACATGGTGCCTGATAATTGTACTTTACACATTTATTTCCAAAGTTATGCTATCGACGCTTCCCTCTCACCTTCATTGGACGTCTTTGTCAGTGAGTGCTCCAGGTTGTGTGAAATGGCATGTGGCCAGGTCTGCACCCCCATTTACCAGCTATCATCGTTGTGCTACAGCTTCTGTAAAAAGGGTGAGCTCACACCTCCCTCACCTCACTAGCCACATGGGACAGAATGGCCTCTTGCCTCTCAGTGTTTGGTGCTAGGTAACCAAAGCAAGTGTGTTAAATGGCGGCAGAAGCACAAAGCATTCTGGAGAAAAGATGCAAAGTTCCAGCTTCATTTTAAAGGCAGCAGTTTAAGGGCTCTTTCTACAGGGAACACTGAAATGTGAAATAACATGCGCTAGGAGTCATTAAAGGTTTTCTAACAATATACTGTTTAGTGATTTACCACAAGCTGCCTTTGTTCCTTATTAATGTAAATATTTTTTGTTATGATTTTCTTCACAAAGGAACCTTGTTTTCATTGATTTTTGCTTTTCTTTTGTGGCTCTGGTGTAATTGAGTAGGGATTGCAGTGCTTCTTAACACGTGATCATTAAAGACCAGGGATAAGTGCCATAGATGACCAATAACTGTTTTTTAGGGCTAATTGTCTTTGTTTTCATTAGATGAATATTATTTTGTGACCGGTTATTTTTATTTTTACATTACTTAGATAGCCCCGAAGGTCCTTGTCATGCGTCTGTGTCATTAAACATTTCTGTAACTTATTTAAAATTCGTTAGTGGATATATCCCCATTTGCTAGCCCTGACTGTGATATCGCTGGTGGATTACTAGCAAACCAAGAGCGATACATTGTACAATTCATGCCTTGGGATATAAAAGTACAGAAACTTCTATTAGTTCCTGACTGTACAGTAAATTTTAATGTACTCATTCAGTGGAGGTATATTTACATAGGAAATGACTATTTTGGAATAGAACCACAGAACTTTGCTGTATTTTGTTATGTATACGCTAAATCTGTTTAAATATGAGCAAATTATAATACAGATGTTCAGGATTCTATGGTTTTTCTTAAACTGTTATCTAAAAAGAGATCTTTACTTTCTATATCCTTTACACTGCACACATTTCATATGGATGGGAGACTAGTTCCTCTCGGTCGCATCCTCTGTTACCTGTTTTACACTTCTCTGTGTGAGAGCAGAACTCCATTTAGGGGTAGGGTTTTAAATCCAAATGACCTATGCATTAATGCCTTGTGGAGATACATTTGCAATATGATTATGAATCAACAATACAGTTCACTGTGGCTGCAGCATTTAAGACACAGTATTTAATAGAGATGCTTAGTTTTCCTTTGACATACCGGACAGGTCTACAGCTCATTTTCCTTCTCATGCTTGGGGAGTTCTTATCCTCCTCCAATCTGCTGCTCTTGATCTTTTAGTTAATGACATTTCAAAACTCTTCTGCTTTTTTTCCTATGAATTAGCATACTGTGTTTTCCAGGTACCGGAAAGATTTACGCACCTTATGGAAATAATGCAATGAATTCTAGATGGAAAAAAAAAAAGAGAACAAAATAATTTTGTAAGATTTAAATCCCTGAAGTGTCTCCTTTCTAGAAGAGCCGGAGGTGTCCTAAAACAATGCGCAATGTGGTGTGTGTGTTCTGTTTAATGTTGCAAACTTATGTACAGTAGTCTATTGTGGTATCCAGGCCATCGGCCTGCTTTATATAACTATGCAGAGATACAGACATCAATATGTATTTGCATCAAATCTACATCACGCAACACCGTCATCTTGTAATTTGAGGTCAATTAAAGTCAACTGCAAATCCCCCACTATTTATTATGTAAATAGCATATTCAAGGTTTTTTTTTTACTGCGTTTTAAAGAACTATGTATATACATTTTAAGGCCTTTTATGAACTTGCAAACCATAGCAATAAAGCAAAGATAAAATTGAGCCCAGCTTTCATGGTTAGGTATGCGGTGAGATTTTATTTTTCATGGATCTTTTTTTGTCAACAGCAGTGTAATGTTTTAATGATCAGCATTTATTCAACATTCCAATTTTTTGTATATAAGTCAATTGTTTCTCAAGTAACACATGGAAATTAGAAAATAAACTAATGCTCTTACAAACTCTGGTATAAGTTTTGGTTATTTCCTGTAACCACTGTGTGCCTGGATTTAAAAAAAATCAGTTTTTTTTTCTTTATTTAGCGACCTAGTTCAGAGACTGAAAATCTTACGTAGATAGTAATTGCTATAATAAGATGGGTTTTATTAAATAGCATGAACCCGTTGGAATGTGATCTTTTTGGTATTAAAGCTGTAGGAGAAGGCGTATATTTCACCTTATGGCACAAATCCTCCACTGATGTATAGTGAGTTATGGTTCATATAACCCACAAGGAAAGAGTTCTTGATTTTTTTTTTTTCATTGCCCAGAGACAGAGGACCGGATTTACAGATCCGTGTTTACCAAGTACGCATTTTTACGCACGCACGTAGACACTCCCCTTGCACAGGTTTTTGCTGACTTGCGCCACCATAGGGAACCCTTATCTCTATGTGTGTGCTTACGCGTGTATGTTACGTACGTGCGTATCTTACTAACTGCACCCTCAAAAGTCAATTTAAATGCCCACTCTCACGTATCTTCCAAGATACAGAAGACAACCACACCCCTCCGCACGTATGACCCTAACTGCGATTCACTAGTCCGTGCCCAAAGGATTTACGTGTGTAAATATTACGTAACTTGTGTGGAAAAAGTTACAACGCATGCGCAGTTAATCCGCTCCTAAGAATACGCACACAACCCCACGCCAAAACATATCTGTGAATACGGTCCAGAGTTGCTAAAACAATGGTTTCAAGTACCT
Organism: Limnodynastes dumerilii; assembly: GCA_011038615.1. NCBI lineage: Eukaryota > Metazoa > Chordata > Amphibia > Anura > Limnodynastidae > Limnodynastes > Limnodynastes dumerilii. The sequence goes on from WWET01000492.1 coordinate 491,139, forward strand.
AGATTATAATTTCAAGATTTTCAAGGGGAGATCAATCTGGTAGTAGTAGTAATCGCTGCCATGGAACAAGTTTTTTTTTTTTTTTTTTTTTTACATGTATTTGCTTTGAGCTTAGATTTATACTGTATGATGCCATTAATCAACTGAACTTAAAGAGGACCGGATTTACAGATCCGTGTTAACTAAGTACGCATTTTTACGCACGCACGTAGACACTCCCCTTGCACGGGTTTTTGGTGCCTTACGCCTCCATAGGGAACCCTTATCTCTATGTGTGTGCTTACGCGTGTATGTTACGTACATGCGTATCTTACTAACTGCGCCCTCAAAAGTCAATTTAAATGCCCCCCCCTCACTCTCACTTAACTTCCAAGATACAGAAGACAACCACACCCCTCCGTGCGCATGACCCTAAGTGCGATTCACAAGTCCGTGCTTAAAGGATTTACATGTGTAAATATTACGTAACTTGCGTGGAAAAAGTTACAACGCATGCGCCGTTAATCCGCTCCTAAAAATACACACACACCCCCACGCAAAAACGTATCTGTGTAAAACAATGGTTTCAAGTACCTAAATTAGAATTTAAAGATTTCAAGGGGAGATCAATCTGGTAGTAGTAATCGCTGCCATGGAACAAGGTTTTTTTTTTTACATGTATTCGCTTTGAGCTTAGATTTATACTGTATGATGCCATTAATCAACTGAACTTAAATGTGCAAAACAACCTGAAGGCTGCACCAGACATTATAAGAAAGGTAATATTATTCTTGTACTTTAATTAAGACCCCTCCCAGTCAGAGTAATTTGTGTATAAGAACATAAAAAGTACGTAAGGAAAAATGTGTTCATTCATATACATACAATGTGATCAGGCCAAGCCTCATATTGCTGTTAGCTATCCCTTCCATCTTCTTATGCTTACTTTCTGTTGTCCTAGCTAAATATGGGTACACACCAAAGAATAAATCATCAGATGCGATAACTTGAAAGATTTTAACAGACGAAACGGTTACATCATTGATTGTGAATTTTAGAAAGTTAATAACATGAAAATCATATGAAGTGTGCTTTGGAGCGATATCTAACCAGTCGTTTATCATGTGATTGGATGAAAATACCGAACCATGTGCCCAGCTTTAGACTTCTGCTATTCCCCAAGCACAAGTTTCAACTGCAATTACATACCCTATACTGTGTTTGTCTCATACCCATAACCTCATTAATTTGCTAAGAAATTGTATTTAGAAATATGTTCTTCTACTCTGCAAGTAAAACTTTCAAGTATGAAAATTACCATTGATGCAGCATTTTGTAGATCCGAAAGATGCATCAAATAGAAGCTGCATCATGTTTGTAAAAATGTTACACACAAAAGGGTGTTATTTTATCGTCTCTATTTTTATAAATGATTTTTTTTTTTTAATCAGAGAATAATGGCAAATCATATAAAATTAGACTCTCGCTCCTGCGTCTTACCACTAGAAGGCTCATGCAACTAGCATTGGTGTACAGACACCTACTTTACCCTTTAGGGTTACTCCTTTAACTTAACATTTTTAAAGCTCTTATGTTTACGACCATATAGCAAACCTCAAAGAGTGTAGATGTCTATAGAGATCCACTAAGGCTATCACATATTACTAAACGTATATACCATAAGGTAATCCAGCTCACAAAACAGACACCTATTTTGCAATCTTTAATATTTATAGGTACATCAAACACTAAAATAAGTAAATAGTAATCCATAGCATGTTGTGGTTGAAAGAAAAATGTAGTTTGAAATTGAACCAATAATGTATTGTAGTAAATATATTATACAGCTAAATGGCTAACTACAATTTACTATGAATCTTTTCAGGCTTATTATAAAGTCTGTTTTCTTAAAGGCATTCCCCATCATGTGGGGATGGAGACTACACCCTAGGTCTTGCTTTTAATTTTCCCTTTAAATCTACACAACAATATTACCAAAAGATTTTGCTCTTCCACAGTATTCATACATTTTCCCCTATTAAAATCTTTTCTGCCGTGCATTTCCGTGTGATCTTTGAATCTTCAAGGTTACTAGCAATAGCTCCTCTTGCCTTATACAAGGTCAAGCTGCTATAGTGCTGTTAAGTAGCTTGACAAAGCAGTAATGATTTTTAGAGAAGCCATCCCAAACAGCAGAGACCATTTCCAGAAAGGAGTGTTAGAGACACTGACAAACCAGCAAATTGAAGGGCTGAGTCCTGAGCCAGTAAGACTGATGAATTCCTGGGATGTCACCTAGATCTCCCCGAAACTGTGGTCGAATTTGCCAACCTACCCATCATCTCTATAACCAACAGAATTCTACCACTTGGACAATAGACCTACGTATGAAAATTTGTTAATTTACATTTCTTAAACTATCCTGACACATAGAACCTTCTGTCCCTATTTCTACATATTAATAAATTAAATCATTTCCATTTTGTTCCAAGAAATTGGCCATTAAACCGTAGGATCAACAAGCACATTCGTGACCATTACTTAGCAACTGAACAGTTACAATAGACGTATGCAGTGATTTCATTTAATAGCTACCGTTCATTTGTGCTTTTGTTTCTCAGAACCTAAGCAAACTAACTAAGCCCAGCACATCCTTTCTGCTATTGAAGGTAGTTATGTGTTGTTTATATGTATGTCCATTATTCACAGGGGTTGCTAAAAGCATTGAGTGAGAGAAGTTTACAGAGCTGTCGGTTAAACATGTTTTGACTTTGAGTCATCGGTGAGAGACAATGCATCTGTTTGTTTGAGCATCTGCACAGCAATCTGTTCTATGTCTCGGAATGTCTAATGCAAATGCTGGCAGGCGCAATACTGTTCTGTAGTGAATAGTGTGGGCAACTTTAAGCCAACAAACAAAGGCTGCAATAGATGTAGGCTATGGAAAAAAGGATGTCAACTAAGTAACTGAAGGACTTCTTAAATGTAAAACTTGCAAAGAATTTTCATATTTTAATAATGTATCGCAGGTCAACATAAGAGCCATCACAATACTTAACCGGTTTTGTATGTGATTGAAATGCAGTCCTGGCAGTAGATTGCAGTAGATTGTAGATTTTAAGATGGATTAAAAACATTCATAGTAGGAGTATTTCTATCCTTTGGTGAGTATGTATGGACCGGATCCAGAACTAATGAAGTTAGAGGACTTACGCAAGTCCTCTGACAAGTAACATCGGTGCATGTGCGCATATTACGGAAGCGTACCTTCTCACGTACATAACTTGGTTCCATACATTAGAAGGCACGTTGAAGGGGCTGCCCCATCAGGTGCGCATGCCATATCACCGTCATACAGGCGGGGATAGGCATGCAAATGAAGGGGCGTTGCGGGAAAGGACACTTATGCATTGATCCGCATCCGGACGGACGCAGATCATTGCGTAACAGATAAGGTAGCGTTATAGACATGTAAGTGTCCAGAACTACTACCGATAGAGGTGAGTGACGGGGACGTAGGTAAACCGTGCGGGGGTCTGGATCCGGCCCTATCTTATTATTGGTAAATAAATAAATGAGCAAGTGGTCTATTACGTCATTTCTAAGTAGTAACTGTGACCCAGATCCAGAGTTTGGTAATAAGAAGAAACAGGCGGAAATTTACCCCTAAGGAAAACCAAGTGTAATTGCAGGGAATGCAAATTTATTTGTCAGTGTAAAAGTAGAGCGGATCAGTATCTGTGAAAAGCTAAGTATTCATTGTGCATGTATGGCATGAAGCTAATTGGGTTCCCTGCCAATCAGCATGGTTTTGCCCAGGTGTAACTTTCCACATGTTTTCCTCTTATTTTCATACTCTCAATCTGGTCCTATCATCAGATGCTCCCCTTCAATGCAGACATTTGGAGATCATAAACCATTTTACTTAAATATCTAGTTATTAACAGATTTTTACATAGTGCTATTATGTAGCGCTTTACAGAGAATATGTAACATTCACATCGGTCCCTGCCCCATTGTAGCATCATTCTAAGTACGTGTACACACACACGCACGCTAATTTTTTGGAGTGTGGAAGAAACCAGAGCACCCAGAGGAAACCCACACAGACACAGGGAGAAGATCTAATATATGACATACACACATACACACTCTACAGTAATAATGCATGCAGAAAGGCCACACACACACCACAGATGTAATGCAATAAGAGAACAGATGGAGGCTGGCACGGCATTTAGGGGGCAGATGGAGGCTGGCACTGGCATGTGGAGGCAGACATGGAAGCTAGCCATAATAAGGGGTAGACATGGATGCTGGCCGTAATAATAAGGGGAAAGATATGGATGCTGAACATAAGGAGCAGACATATGGATGGCTAAATTATTAAAAGATGCATGCACTAGACTCGCTATCTGGGCATGACAGACACACCCACTTTCCCCAGACATGCCCACTGGGCGGTACAAGACACACACCCTATACCAGGCTGTGAAAATGTGTCAATGTGACAATTCTCAAATGTTGGGAGGTATGTAACAAGAATAGTGCATTCATACAGACCTCAGACACCACTGGAATAATGCATGCAGACACACACACATTACAGGCATAGTGCATTCATACAGGCCTCACAGACACCACTGGAATAATGCATGCAGACACACACACATTACAGGAATAGTGCATTCATACGGCCTCACAGACACCATGGGAATAATGCATGCAGACACACACACGTTACAGGAATAGTGCATTCATACAGGCCTCACAGACACCACGGGAATAATGCATGCATTACAGGAATAGTGCATTCATACAGGCCTTACAGACACCACGGGAATAATGCATGCATTACAGGAATAGTGCATTCATACAGGCCTTACAGACACCACGGGAATAATGCATGCAGACCAGGGTTGCCGACTATCCCGTAATGTCCGGGAGACTCCAGAAATTCGGGCAGTACTCCCGGTATCCCGGGAGAGTCAGCAAATCTCCCGCAAGTGACTTGAGGCCCGTGGTTTTACTGAAACCACGGACTCAAGGTTTCACTGAAACCACGGACTCAAGTCCTGCCCCCCTGCCTAGCAACACTAGTATACTAGTGTTGCTAGGCACAGGAAGGGACTTGATGACGCAATCTGCGGCATCAAGCCCTATCCGACCCGTTTCAACTAAAAACGGGTCAGTATGAGCAAGGGGGCGTGGCCTAATGACGTGATGTGCATAACTGCGTCATTAAGCCCTGCCCCCTCCATGCGTCGCTAGCTTCTCTCCGGGATCTCCCGGAGAGAAGCTGCCAAAAGTCAGCAACCATGATGCAGACACGCACGCACATTACAGGAATAGTGCATGCAGACACACACACATTACAGGAATAGTGCATGCAGACTGGACATATATCCACAGCTGAGACTCTCCTTCAATCCTGGTCCATTTTTCTGTATAAATGACGTGCCATTAGGACTATTTTGAGTATGTGGAAGATGCTGTCACCTTATAGGCCCACAGTTTCCATCATAGCTGTGTTGAACTATAGCTACAATATTAGAGAGAGAGAGAATAGGGTAAGGGATTGAGCTAGGTTATTATTCATTGACATTAAAGTATGCTGACAAAAGAAGAAAGCCATGCCCACGATTATGCCAAGGAAGCCAACTGTTTCTTTCCACACTCAAAGTACTCCATATTGGCAAACTGGCACCTACACTGCTCTCTACAAGGTCCTAGAAAGACTGTGATTTCTTACTTTATGTCTTTCTTCATATTTAAAACTCAAAAAAAAAAAAGTCCTGGCATCACCAGGTCCTACAGGAAATTTCTGCTCCAGCCAATCAATCTGACTCTGCCCTTCTTGGTGCACACGAGCTGAAGCATTGAGACGATAACAAGCATCATAAATACAGTGAATCTAGGTTGTCACCAGGGACTGTGTTTTCAGTGTGTTGTGAATGGGGATAAAGCGATAATAGCTTTATTTGAACTTACCAACTTTTTTTTTCTTTGCTAGAAGCCCCACTAATTTTGTTATCACCATTAACTGTAAGTATAAGCAGACACACGAGACCAGGAGACTGCACTTCCCATTGACTGTTCTTGAAAGCTGTACGACAGTGGAGAGAGCGCAAATGATTGTGGCCTGCGGATGGCCAGCAGTCTCATTGGGCCTGATCCAGACTTAAGGTTGTTTTACGTATGCATGTGTGCCCGAGTTACACACTCCTAAGTTTTATGCACTACCCCTGGCAATCCCCTCGCAGGCACGTAACTTAGCTGAATTACGTGTTCAGAACCCTACTTTAACTTTTTCTTGCGTATCTCTGGTCGCACGTAAAGCCTTATCGCACATAAGTGCCTAACCCAGCCCACACTGTACAATTTAAATGCCTCCCTCCTCCCACAATGCGTATATTCGGCTTGCGCAGGGATATCGTACAGAGTTATGTACAAGTTGGTACAACAGAGATCTTGAAGCTGGAACTGCAATCTGTTCTCTGCTGGCAAGGGTAATTAGGCTGATTGCTGCAGCTGAACAGCAGGCTGCAAGCTGAATCCTGAAATCAGAATTCTCACAAGAAGCAAGACAGGTACCAGGCACCCTGAGTGAACAAATTGTTCTGGAACTGAGGACTCAGTGCTCTGGGTTTAAATAGAGCGTCCCTGACCTGGATTGGACAGACAGGTTATGTGCTTCTCCTGGCTTGCTGCTGCAGATCATGTGCTACTCCTAGCTTGTTTCTGGTTGGCTGCTGTAGATCATGTGCACAGATCTAAGATGGCAGTGCCCATGCACTGGAGGACATAAGTGTTTAATGCCAGCAATATACAGGGAAGCATGCGGTGGACATCATGGATGGAGTTGCCACTACTGAGAGTGGCATCTCCCTGGAGGCAGAGAGCGGACACGCATGGAGAGAGCCGCTGACAGGTGGCTCTTGATGCGGTGTCCTGCGTTTTGTGTCAAAATCATGTTAAACCTAATCAAGTCACCTCAATGCTGAAGAGTATATGTAATACTATACAGCAGAGAACACAATAAACACAAAAGTGACCCCAATAAATAGTTGTGCCTGTGACAGGTTTCAAAGGACCAACGTATACATCATTGATACCCAATCTGCAACATTTGACCGAGAAACACCACTAGCCTTGCAGTTTCAAGATCCTAAATATGATAGAGACAAACAGCAAAGGGAATGGAATAACAGAACTAATAAAATAAAATCACAACAACACAAACTTTTCCCCAACCAACAAGGACCCAATCCAGAACAGGATGCAAGTACACAAGAAATACCATAATCGGCATGGTCTGATAGCCGCAATGCATTCTAATGGTTTAAAAAAGAGATCCAATTAAGAGCCCCTGTGTCAGGATACCAGGGGTCAGATACAGAGTCACCGGATTCCCCTGGCCCTTAGGTTCAGTAGTCACACAGGTAAAGAGGAGAGAAGGGTTTAATAATAATGCCTTTATTGCATCAGTAACAATAATAATGCCTTTATTGCATCAAAACAGTAACAATGGCAACTAGGCAATAAAGACAGTAACTATATTTATAACAAACCAAACACATCAGTCCCGGCACCCGTCCCTGTAAGGTCCCTGAGAGTCTTTATCCAGGAATACAGTCACCAGCTGAAGCTGCAGAGTCCTGTACAGGTCAATGTCTTGAGGGTCCCGGACGCTCGGCCAATGCTCTCTACCTTATGTGTTGGGTCGCTGAGTCTCAGGATCCCCGCTTTTGGCATGCTCCCCAAATACCACAGCGCCAGCGAGCTGGTAAAGTTTGTGGCAAGTCCTTGTGGCACTCCTCAGGTCTCTCCACACTGGCAGAGGAGCCACCTCAACCCCCCAGACAGGATTAAACCAGTTTCTCCAACGATGTCCCTGAGATGGCCGTTGGTTTCCAACAGCCAGAGCTTCCTGTAGAGAGGGGGGGGAGCAGATGGAGATGCAGCCGCCTCACCTGCATCCTGTTGCTGGACACCGGGACAGTCTGACACCAATCACAATAAACACTGAACACACTATAAGCTATAAACTACATATTTACGTCTGCAGGGTAGACCAGGGATAAAAAGTACCATGTCCTTATGTGAAACGAGGTGCAGGTTAACTGTAGTCTTCTGTGTCCCCCTCGTTTCATCACACCCCAAATTCCCCATAATAATAAAACATGCCTATGTAGCCTGGCTAGGCAAATAAATAGAACAATGATATTCAAACCAAACCAAACGGATGTGGTGGAATAAATAAACCAACTAAAAGAAACGATAGGGCACAGAAACAGGAGCCCTAAAGATCTTTCAGTAAAAAAAGAAGATCCAAAAAGAGTTCTTACAGTGCACAAGCAAACGCCTAATCCAACCCAAAGGGAGGCTTCACCACAGCTGGAAAACAATGTAAAGTTAGCGTTTCATTTAAACCCCCGACCTCATAGCCCAACGGGATTCCAGACATAAGAGGGCAAGGTCTTTGTCCCCACCTCTCTGGCTCCATGGTATATGATCAATAGGTTTACACTTTAATTCAACTAATGAATGTTTCTGTTCCAAAAGTTTAGCAACTGGTTGGTCAGAACTCCCAGTAGATAACACTGTCCGGATAGCTGATCTGTGAAGACCAAACCTCTCATGAAAAGTACTCCTCGTTTGCCTATATAATACACCACGAATTTGGAGGTGCAGGTAAGTACATGCTGGATCTTATACATTCTTCATGTTCTCGGATGAGAAAAAGTTTATGCAGGGCTCCATGGGCCGGATCCAGAACTACGTCCGTCTTCCATAGACGGACGTAGTTCAATAAACAGTAGCTACTGCGCATGCGTAGTAGCTATTGTACGTAATCTGCGTATCCTTTCTATACGTAGATTGCGTATATGCGGTCTGAAACACGGATCTCTGAACACCGTCCGAAGTATTTAAGGTTTCTTCCACGCTCGTAACATGGCATGATTCTAAGATTGTTCAGGGAGGGTAAAGCATTGTCAGAGCGTACGATTGGCCACAAGGCCCTAGTAACTTGGTACCTAATTCAGAGATTGAAAATAAGAGAGGAAAGTTACTCCTGGGCTAAACCATGTTGATTTCAGGGGGGAGTCAAGTTAATGTATTCTTTGCTTGCAGGGATATATCTATAAATTGCTTACTGCACACAGATACTGACCAGCTTTACTTTTATACTGCTAATTAGACTTGGGCTGAGAAACATCACCTCTCATCTCTAATACTGTTTGCAACAGATAAAATTTGACTCCCCTGAAATCAACATGGTTTTACCCAGGAGTAACTTTCCTCTCTTATTTTCAATCTCTGAATCAGGTCCTGAGTCTTTAATGTAAAGTTTTAATTTCTTGCAGTTGATTATTTTTTTAATCTTTTTAAAACAATTTAAGAAAGCTTGATTGCAATTTTCCTTCAAGATCAAATCAATATTGTTTGATCACTTTTGGTCCTTGGCTGCACCTCTCCATTTATATATGCACTTGCACACATTTCATATATTTGAATATAATAGCGGCATTGTGTTTTGTTGTTACTGGGCCGTATTCAGACCTCATATCGGTAGTTCACCGATATGAACTACTGCGCATGCGCAGTAATTTCGTTACGCTATCTACGTTACTTTTTGCAACGTAGATTGCGTATACGCAG
>WWET01000492.1:507785-535148 GCA_011038615.1 Limnodynastes dumerilii
ATGACCGGTGCACAAGGCAAGGGGAATTTGTACAAAACACAAGACATGGCCTGGCACTCTAGCCATTACTCAGTTACTAATCATGAACTTCTATCTTTAAAATAAAAATCAGAGAATTAGTTACAAATATCTGCAGATACATGATAAGCTGTTCACCTCTTACAAGGCTTCTCTGCTGAACAGTCCTAACTCTAATCTTAACTTTAAATAGAGCCCCAACTTTGGGTCACATATCCAATATCTTTCTAAACCAAGAGCATACCTCTCATGGAGATTCCCAGGTCTCCCAAACTGCCACTCTGAGACCGAACCCCCTCTCATATATATATACTGTTATCTATATAGAAATGTTTTGTGTATGTGTATATATGACTATTTACATACACAAAACATATCTATATAGATAGATAACAGTAGGTTCACTTACCCCTTTGCTGATTCTCACTTTTTTAACCCTTTGTGCCAGAGGTGGGCACAGCAAAGGTGAATATAGTGCACTGCAAGAATACACTGTGGTGAGGCACTATGTGCCAGAGGTAGGTACAGCAAAGGTAGGAATAGTGCACCAAAAAGATACACTGTAGCAAGGCACTATGTGCCAGAGGTAGGTACAACAAAGGTAGGTATAGTGCAGTGGAGAGATACACTGTGGCAAGGTACTATGTGCCAAAGGTGGGTACACCAAAAAGTAGGTATAGTGCAGTGGAGTGATACTTTGTGGCAGGGCACTATGTGCCAGAGGTAAATAATACAGGAAGCCAGGACCCAGGGACACAGACAGACAGGAAAATCCAGGACACTGGGACACAGACAGGCAGGTGGAGCCAGAACACAGGGACACAGACAGACAGGACAACGGAGGGTAAATGGCAGAAACCACAGACATACCAGAAGGACTGAGAGGAAAAGAATCCAAAGGCACCCAGCGGGGAGAGAACACGAAACCTAAGACAGGAGACGCTATAACCCACGCCATCCTGTCAGCAGCGAAGGAGAAAATAGAGCATCGCATCCAATCAGCGGGGAGGACGACCGACACACCTCCCCAGGAAACTACACTCCCCAGAATGCCCAGCGCCAGCGCCGGAAGAAGGAACGCGCTGAACGGACCTTAGAGGACCAAAGGACCTCTAAGCCCAAATTTTCCTGGGAATTTCTTTTTGAATTGGGAAATTAAACGTGATGCATGAATATCTTTCGCAGGGACCCAAGAGCGTTCCTCTAGTCCATAACCTTTCCAATGAACCAGAAATAACTCTTTGCCTCTAATTCTTTTGACATCAATGATGGATTCAATGACAAATTCTTGATTACGATCCATAATTACAGGAGGAGGTTTCTTGACTGGAGAAGAAAACTTGGCAGAAAAGAATACTGGTTTGAATAAAGAGCAATGGAAGGTATTATGCAACTTGAGATTCTTGGGCAACAGCAAACGGAAAGCCACTGGATTGACTTTCTGAATGATTTTAAAAGGACCAGTGTATTTAGGTCCCAATTTCTTGGATGGTTGATGGAGATGATTATTACGAGTAGAGAGCCATACACGATCACCTACTTTATAGGTATGATGTCGATGATATCTGTTGAAAAATGTTGTGGCTTGAAAAGATGCTTGTTTGAGTGCAGAGTGGACGTCCCTCCAAACTGACCTTAATCTGGATGCTATCCCTTTGATACATGGGTCTGACGAAGAAGGTTCAAAGGAATTGAATTTAGGATGGTGACCGAGAAGACAGAAAAAAGGAGAAACCTTGGTAGCAGATAGTGTAGAGTTGTTATAGGCAAATTCTGCCCAAGGGAGGTAATCAGGCCAATTGTCTTGACGTTTGCAAATAAAGCAACGGAGATACAGTTCCAGAGACTGATTGGTTCTCTCGGTCTGTCCATTGGACTGTGGATGGTAGGCTGAAGATGGACTAAGTTTAATACCTAATAAGCCACAAAAAGATTTCCAAAAACGTGCCACAAATTGAGACCCCCGGTCCGAAACATGTCTGAGGGAATACCATGGAGATGGAAAATGTGCTGAGCCAAAGTACGAGCGCAAGGCAAACCTGATAGAGGAATAAAATGTGCATTCTGGAAAAACAATCCACCACAACCCAGATGGTATTGAAACCCTTGGCTGGCGGCAGCTCAACAATAAAATCCATGGAAATATGAGACCACGGTTTGGTGGGAATGGACAGTGGAAGAAGATTACCGGAAGGTAGAGTTCTGGGATCTTTATTTTGTGCACAGACTTCACAAGAAAGGACAAATTCCTTAATGTCTTTGTACATAGCTGGCCACCAGACAAGACAGGAAACAAGCTTTGCAGTCTTGGAAATACCAGGATATCCAAATGATCTGTTACAATGAAATTCAATCAGGGTAGCTTTATGAAGCTTTAGAGGAACGAAAAGAGGACCATTGGGAGTGGAAGCAGGAGCCTGCGACTGAGCTTGAGAAATTTGGAAGAACAGACCTTGAGTGAGACCAATCATGACAGCAGAATTCGGAACAATGGGCGTAGGGTCCAATTTAGAAAGATGTTGATTCAGGAAACTCCAAGAGAGGGCATCAGCCTTGAGGTTCTTTGATCCAGGTCTGTAAGTGATAGAAAAATTAAAATGTATGAAAAACAAGGCTCAGCGAGCCTGTCTGGCATTCAACCTTTTGGCTGATCGAATATATTCAAGGTTTTTGTGATCAGTAAAAACCTTCACCTGATGACAAGCCCCCTCTAACCAATGACGCCACTCCTCAAAGGCCCATTTAATGGCTAATAACTCCTTATTACCAATGTCATAGTTGGTCTCTGCAGATGAAAATTTACGAGAAAAAAAAGCACAAGGATCTTCAGGGTCTTCTTGGGAAAGGATTGTTCCCACACCTACATCTGAAGCATCCACTTCGACTATGAACGGGTTCTTGGGATTGGGGAGACGCAAAACTGGTGCTGAAGTGAATGCTTTTTTAAGATCAGAAAATGCTTGTACAGCTTTAGGAGGCCAGTTCACCGGATAAGCTCCTTTCTTAGTCAGATCGGTAATGGGAGCCAAAAGAAGAGAAATTTTTTTTACGAATTTCCGATAAAAATTGGCAAATCCCTGAAAGCGCTGGATAGCTCTCAAGTTAGTTGGTTGTGCCCAATCAATAATTGCCTTGATCTTGCTGGGTTCCATAGCAAATCCTCTGGAGGAGATAATGGACCTGAGAAATGCAATTTCATCCACCTCTAACTGAAACTTGCTGAGTTTGGCAAAAAGTTTGTTTTCCCTGAGTCTTTGAAGAACCAATCTCACATGATGACGATGTTCTGAAAGGGTGTTAGAAAAAATCTAAATATCGTCCAAATAGACAACAATAAATTTACCAAGGAAATCTCGTAGGACGTCATTTATTAAATCCTGGAAAACTGCTGGGGTGTTACTGAGCCCGAAGGGCATCACCAGGTATTCATAATGCCCGGATTGAATATTAAACGCCATCTTCCATTCATCTCCATGGCGGATGTGGATCAAATTATAGGCCCCCTTAAGATCAATTTTCGAAAAAATCTTGGCCTCTCGTAGCTGATGGAATAAGTCAGGAATCAAGAGTAATGGGTAGGATGTCATTCAAAGCGCGGAAATCAATACATGGTCATAGTGTGCCATCTTTTTTAGACACAAAAAAAGAACTCGGCACCCAGAGGAGACTTAGAAGGTCGAATAAAACCTTTCACCAAATTTTCTTTGATATAATCTTCCATGGCCTTGGACTCAGACACAGAGAGAGAATACAGACGTCCTTTCAGAAGTTTGGCATTGGGTAACAATTCTATAGCACAATCATACGGGCGGTGAGGTGGTAAAGTATCAGCTTCTTTGACAGAAAAAACATCTGCATAATCTTTGTAGGGAGGTAATTCATTAGGAAGTAACCTAGCCGAAAAAGCAGGTAGAGACAAACAATTTCCGGAACAGGCCGAACTCCAGTGGGTAATCTCTCCTGAGCTCCAATCAATGAAGGGATTATGTTTATGATAACCATGGAAATCCCAGAATGAGCGGAACCGAAGGGCAGGAGATCAGGTAAAACTGAAGTTGCTCAGAATGAAGAACACCTATAGACAAATTGAGAGAAGATGTGACATCATTAACCAAACCACTGGACCTAGGGCTACCATCTAATGAACAAATAGAGACCGGAGAGTCTAAAGGAGTCAAAGGAATATTTAAGGAGTGTCCCAGCTCATAATCCAAAAAATTACCCGCTGCTCCGCTGTCAATAAATGCAGAAAGGTTCTTCTGATGGCCCTGAAAAGAAATGTTAGTTGGTACTAACAGAGAGTTGTTTTTAGAGACAAGATGTAGACCAAGCTGAACCTCCCTGAACTCACCTACGTCCGATCTTTTCCCGACTTCAAAGGACAAAGACGAAGAAAAAGGCCTTTCTGACCACAATATAAACATAGACCTGAAGACCGTCTACGTTGTCTCTCCCGTTCAGTCAGACGAAAAGCTCCCAACTGCATGGGTTCAGACATAGATTCAGAAAGAGGAGGAGAAGAGAGTGGAGAGACGGAGGGTAGCCGACCCTCCTTTTCGAATCCTCGTTCCCGTAATCTTCTATCAATTCGAATAGAAAGGGACATGAGGCTCTCTAAATTCTCAGGAACCGGGTACTGGACAAGCAAGTCCTTGAGTTGGTCGTTAAGTCCCAAGTGAAACTGACTCCTCAAAGCTGGATCATTCCAATTGCTGTCAGTAGCCCACCTCCGAAATTCAGTGCAGTACACTTCTGCTGAAGTTTGACCCTGGCGGAGATTACGGAGATGAGTCTCTGCGGAGCTAACCCGATCCGGGTCATCATAAATTAGTCCTATCAAATGAGGACTCCACAAATTGTAGGGCAGCATGGTCAGTAGCTAAACCGAAAGTCCAAGTTTGTGGGTTTCCCTGAAGCAGGAAAATAATTATTCCTACCCTTTGGGTCTCCGTACCAGAAGAGGCAGGCCGCAGTTTAAAGTAGAGTTTACAGCTCTCTCTGAATTGCAGGAATTCACGCCTATCCCCAGAAAAACGGTCTGGAAGATTGATCCTTGGTTCAAGAGAGAAACCAGAGACAGGGTGACCCCCTGATTGTGCAAGAACAACTTGTTTTTGGGCTGTAACACGAACCGCTAAATCTTGTTTAACATGGGACAAGGCTTGAATTTGATTTGTAAGAATCTGAGCCGGACTAAGAGACTCAGTGGCTTGGTGAGGAGATGCCTGCATCTTGATGCAGGGGAAAAGACAATTTGTTTTTGGCGGGTTATAATGTTAGGGTGAGACGCACAGAAACACCAGGATGCAAATGCTACCTTCGGGTGGTCTTCGCCAGGGCCTCTGATGAAGGGGATGGGCTTGGCTGTGCCCCAAGAAGTAGGTCGCTACCCCTGGAGTTCCCGTGCGTAAAGATAGAATATAAAGACACCCTAGTGGAGACAGATAGGCAACTCAACCACTCAGACCAACCAATCCACAGAAAAGGGAAACCCTTACTAAGACAGAAAAGAACGAGGTTACAAACACGAACAGGGTGGGTACAGACAGTAGCGGTACTAGGTACAGTAGGGTAACAAAAGGTTGCGGGGACACTGTGTGCCGCAGGGAAGAGCAGCAAAAGCTGGCACAGTGTACCGTGGGATAAGATAGGTTTTTGCAGAAGCACAGTGTGCCGTAAGTTAGAGTAGCAAGGGCTGGTACTATGTACCGTAAAGCAGGACAGGTTTGCAGGGTCACAATGTACAGTAAATAAGTATAGCCACAGCTGGTACTATGGGCCTGATCCTGAATAACGCCCGCTGTCGCTAGGACGGCGGGTGTAAGCGTAAGAGCGGCTTTTGTGCCGATCTGTGCATGCATGTACAACGCCCGACCGTGGATCGGGCGTCCGTAGCAGCGCCGTAGGGCCGCTGGAGGGGACGTCCTCCAGCGTCCCTACGTTAAGGTTAGTGCTGGTGGGCGGGGGAGGTAGGTAAATGAGGGTAGGATGGCGTGCTAAGCGGCCATACGCTCCTCTGCGAGCGTATGGCCCCTTCCTTACGCCGGCTGAAGTTAGGGTAGCCTTCAGCCGGCGTAAGGAAGGGGCCATACGCCCGCACAGGGGGAGTGTCAGGGTAAGTGAACGCCGATACGCTGTGCTTTAGTAAGCACAGAGCATCGGCGTAGCTCTGGATCAGGCCCCATGTACCAAGAGATAAGGCAGGGATCGCAGAGACACACTGTGCTGTAGGAGAGTGTAACCACAGGTGGTACTATGTACCATAAATTAGTGCAGGGACAGAGTAATCCTTTGTGCCAGAGGTGGGTACAGCAAAGGTGAGTATAGTGCACTGGAAAAATACACTGGTGCAAGGCACTATGTGCCAGGGGTAGGTACAGCAAAGGTAAGAATAGTGCATCAAAGAGATACACTGTAGCAAGGCACTATGTGCCAGAGGTAGGTACAACAAAGGTAGGTATAGTGCAGTGGAGAGAGATACTGTGGCAAGGCACTATGTGCCAAATGTAGGTACAACAAAAGGTAGGTTTAGTGCAGTGGAGTGATACTTTGTGGCAGGGTACTATGTGCCAGAGGTAAATAATACAGGAAGCCAGGACTCAGGGACACAGACAGACAGGAAAATCCAGGACACTGGATTCTCTTAATCCCCCTTGTATGTCTCAAGTAATTCCCTTGTTTCCCTTCTATGTTTCCAGCAATTCCCCTTTTCCCCTTCTATGTCTTCAATAATTCCTTTATTTCTCATCGTATGTCTCAAGCAATTGCCTTGGTTTCCCTTGTATGTCTCAAGCCTTCTCCAGCAATTGACTTGTTCCCCATGTATGTCGCCAGCAATTCCCTTGTTCCCCATGTATGTCGCCAGCAATTCCCTTGTTCCCCATGCATGTCTCCAGCAACTCCTTTGTTCCCCTTGTATGTCTCCAGCAATTCTCTTATTTTCCCTTGTATGTCTTCAGCCTTCAATTAATCCTCCTTGTATGTCTCCAGCAAGTCCCGTGTTCCAATTGTATGTCTCCAGCAATTCCCTTACTTCCCCTTCTACTGTCTTTCCCCCGAAAATAACACACAGTCTTTTTTTTCTTCAAAAAGGCACTAGGGCTTATTTTCGGGGTAGGGCTTTTTTGTGTGTATTTATTCCCTCTTGTATTTAGTTTAGCAGTGAATCACACTGTGGGATTTTTTTTTTTTGGTATCAGCTAGACACATAAAATGGCGCCTATTGAGCAGGAAATGGACGCTCACCTTTACTGTGCACACTGTAGCTCATTTGCACAGATCCCGGTGCACTAAGCACCACCAGTCCGCCCATAGTATTTGTCAGCAGTATACAACAACTGTGGAGGCAGAGCTCACTCACCGAAGGAACGGAGAGGGAGGCTCGCAGTAACAGAGTGCTCAGCGGAGTCAGGACGCACTGCACGTGACTAGGGCTTATTTTTGGGGTAGGGCTTATATTTTTTGGGGTAGGGCTTATATTTCAGGAAATATGAAAATCAAGGTAGGGCTTATTTTATGACTATGTCTTATTTTCGGGGAAACAGGGTATATGTCTCCAGCCTTCCTCATTTTCGTTCACCGTTACTGTTATCCCTGAATCTCTCTTCTTTCTCTTCACTCCACCGCGGCTCTCCGTTTACTGAATGACACTGACTTGGGTCATACCAGCGTCACTCTGACTGTTGCAGAGGAGCTGTGTGCTCATCAACACAGTGATCACTGCTGTTAAAAATGTGTTTAGTTGCACTTTAAAACAGTCGCATGGTGCTCCCTGTTACATCCTGGACTGCTGAATCCTGTTTTGCCTCTAGGGGTAGACCTGGACAAGTTATTCCTATTGTGGAGATTTCTATTATCTGCCCCAAGAGGCGTTCTTGCATACTTCCTGTGCATTAACTACATTTGCATTTCACTCCTTTGGACTCATCTGGTCTCTCTGCATTCCCAGCATCCTAGGCCCTGATTCAGAGATTGAAAAGAAGAACTTAAAGTTACACCTGGGCTAAACCATGTTGATTTCAGGGGAGTCATATTTCATTTGTTGCAACAGTATTATAGTTAATAGGTGATGTTTCCCAGCTCAAGACTAATTAGCAGTTTAAAAGTGAAGCTGATCAAGTATCTGTGTGCAATAAGTAAAACTAACTAACTTAACTTGACTCCCCCTGAAATCAACATGGTTTTGCCCAGGTGTAACTTTAAGTTTTTATTTTCAGCCTCTGAATCAGGCCCCTTATTTACTATCTGTTTTATGTTCTTAATTCCTATGTTACCTGCATATCCTACATTACATATCCTGTATTATATGTGTCTTCTGGCAATAAACCTCAGCAGTTCCTGAGCTACTGTTTTGTGTTGTCCTACCAGTCCTAACACACCCTATAACTTCAGGAACACTGCACAGCTGCTCTGGTTAAGCTACATGTTTTTCCATTCATCAGGTGACAGCCTCAATAGGTAGTAATGGAGCCTCCACTCCAGACTTGAGGCTGTCACCTGGTGCAGTCTGCATCCCCTAGTGATGTCCCTGTCGTTACTGTAATGACAGGGAGATGCGTACAAACTTCAGTGAGTTCCCACCTTAACACAATAAACCACTGATATTAGTCATTGCTGCTTGGCATTTATATATGGCTGCAAGTACTGTGGCATGGTTCCAATGAAAAAAGAGTGAAAGATGGAGTCAAGTAAGATGAATTTGTCAGTGCAGAACTCTTAGCTCACCTATTACTTTACTTACATTTCTGATATAGGGCAAGGCTTTCACTTTTTCTGTATCACCCTTATGGTTAGTTACCAGCCTGAAGTAACTTGATTTTATTGCATATTATTCCTGATTGTCAATACTTGCAGAGAAAACATACTTGTTACCAATGTTCACTAATGTGGTCAGTAAGGTTCCACAATGGTGGTTGCAGAGGTCACTGAATGCATTTTAAATTTCTAGAATGATTTGCTTTCTATTACAAAAAAATAAATAAAATACATAAATAAAAAAAAATACTCTTTTGTACCTCTTTCCCCACCATTGAGTAACCTGCTCCACTACATACTGTGTCCCATTCCAAGGAATTCAGAAATCACAAGGAAAGGGGGAAATGTGGCCTGTAGAGGGAGCTGATTATTCAGTGCACATAGCGCGGCTTCCGTAGACGCTCTATCCGCAGGGTTACGGCAGCTCGCTGGTGGATGCTGAGGCGGGAGCGGTCCTATGTCTGTAGCAGTGGCGCAGAACCTGCCGCGTCCTCCGTCATGAGCCTCGCTCCGACTACCGTTATTCAGGTCACGAACCTGTCTGCTTCCGTCACCAGCGATCAGATGCGGACACTTTTCTCCTTCCTGGGAGACGTGGAAGAGCTGCGGCTTTACCCACCCGAGTGAGTGTGGTGACCCGGGCGGGCGTAGGGGTGATGGGTATGTGAGGTGATGGTGATAGGCAGGGAGTGCTGTTACATATGGGCCTCTGCTGGGTAGTGCATAATGAGAGAGAGAGGCCCATGGTTCATGCTTGGTGGGGACACAGCTTTATCTATGCCCTGGGCAATGCTTTTGTTGGCACCTTAGGGTGCATGTCATTCAATGGCATAACACTGTTTACACAAGATCAATAGATCGTTGAGGTTTATGGCAAAGTCTGGTATAAATATGTTTATAGATGCTATTTATCATTCTACATATATCACTGGTCATTTTGCTTTAATCCCTGGTTGGTAGGGATATCGCATAGTGGGCACATATTAACAAACATCTGGTGCTCTCTTCCCAGCAACCAGTGTGGATCCCAAATTCCAAGATTTGTTTGAGGCACAAGTGTTTTTTGTTCCTCATATCTTTAGGTAAACGTCAGCTGGTGCCCTTAAAAAAAAAAAAGTCTTATAGATATTCAACACATACTGTTGTAATTATAATTAACAGTAACATAGACACACATAGGAGGAGAGAGGGAAAAAATAAATGGTACTTGTTCAGATGTATGAAAGGATTTATTATTTAAACCAGCATAATTGCTATAATGATCGCAGCCTATGTAAAACCGGATTGGACATAAAGGTGTTGATTCAGAACTACACTTACACTTTTTAGGAGCAAGTGTGGACCTGAGCAATACCATTAAACAGCTAGGGGAGGTTCATTTAAACTGGAAGCAGAGTCAGAATTCTGTCCCAGTAGTTTCTTGTTGGGCGAGCAAGTTAGAAAGCAGCCGGCCATTTACGTGAGTCCAGTTGCTTGGTCCCAGTTTCTAGTTTCAGTGATGATCTGGCGAACCACTTAAGAAGCCGGACCTATTTATGTGTGAATACGGTCCATTGTTCCCAGGCACTCCTCCAGATTCTTGTCTCTGAACATAAGACTGGCTGTTATCTTGCAGTAAAGAAGCACATGTATATAGAGTTGTGTGTATTATACTGCAGGTTTTCGAAATTGTTACATATCTAATTTTATAGTGTTATATACAGTGGCAGTTTTCTCTTGGCATATGGGCATTATTTACAAATAATGTTATCCATCTTATTTAGGGATACTATTGATAGCACAGCCCTCATGCACTATATTACATTTCTTCTTTGCTCTTGTTTAAATTTCCTAATTCTGGATAAACCTTCCCCCTCAAAACTGGGCAAACCATGGATGCTCAACAGTTGGCTGGGCTATAATTATAATGTTTTTGCAGTTAGAATGGTCTTGTTACGGATTGTTCTAGTTCTCCGTCTGTTATGAATTTTGTTATTAGACATGCTACATGAAAAAACTTAGGTTTCTAGAATGCCACTGTATAATTAAAACTAATAAATGAATCATTACTGCACATATCTTATGTAATTCAAGTAGTTGTATTCATCAAGTGATTGCTAAGTTTAAAAAAAATAAAAATAAAGTTTTATCCTGTTAACTTCTTAGAAATGATCTATCCACAAGAGTGCACACAGAATGGAAGTTGCTCAATCATTTTATAGGTAAATGCACACAGGTGCATGAAAATCAGGGGTAATCTGCTAGCAACAGAAACAAGAGAAAAGAAATGCCCCAGCAACACTGCCATTAACCAATAACAGACTATACCTTTCTATCTGTAATATACACACAGGATAGAGAATGTCCCAGCAACACTACCATTACCAGTAACACACTATATCATTCTATCTGTAACATACACACACAGGATAGAGAGTGTCCAGCAACTCTGCCATTACCTGTAACAGACTATACCATTCTATCTGTAACATACATACAGGATAGAGAATGCCCCAGCAACACTGCCATTATTCTATCTGTAACATACACACTAGAGTGAACAGAAAATATGTTAATGAGAATGCAGTAGCTGTTAAGGCATCATTAAAGTTCAATCAAGTAATTTGATCCTAGCGACATAATAGGTAGCATCAGGAAATGGGCACAATAGACACCGTAAAAAATGTAGTTTATTTTTATTTTTTTACACTAATAAGGTTGTTTAATCATGGCTGCACATTTTAAATCTGTTCCAGATCTTGGCAACGTCGCCTCAGCCCCAAAGGACCCTCCATGCCAATTTTCCCCATATTTAAATGGCCACAGAGCAGCAATCTCTCGATTTAAAGCTTTTAATTGATCCTGTCCCACACACCTCTGCTTTTGCTTTGGCATGGGTCTTTATCTAAGGAAGTTAGAAATTAATTGTGATGCTGTTTTAAGAAGCCCTGGGCCTAATTTGAACATTTTTAGTAATCCCTGAGAATTATCAAAATGTATTTCTCTTCTTTTTTTATTTTCAGCAATGCACCACTTGCATTTTCCTCCAAAGTGTGCTATATTAAGTATCGGGAGCCTGCAAGCGTCGGGGTGGCCCAGCATCTAACTAACACGGTTTTTATTGACAGAGCCCTCATTGTTGTTCCGTGTGCTGAAGGTTAGTATGAACAATGCTGGGTTGTGTTGGCTTTTGCAGTGTCTGTTAACTTTTCCATTTCGGGTTAAGGCAAAAAATACATTTATAACTATCTGTGTGTGTGTAGTCTACTGTCAGGTTCATGTCTTTGTGTATGAAAGCTATTCTTACCTAATATTAGATGTTCACGTGAGTATGAGTTCCTGTTTTATTTCTTCTCTGCCTGCTTGGCTATTCTCTCTACAATTATAAATGTGCCTATTAAAAAGGTGCTCAGTCTCCACCACAAGTGCTGTTCTTTCCCGAACAATTCATTGATTCTCCTTGCATGAAAATGCTTTAAATGTTGGAATTTCTTAAATTGATTTCCCGTATACATTGGCTCCTACATTCTAAAGAAATTTGTTATGTGGCAGGGTTGTTGTCACAGGTGTAATGTATCCTTAAGGCGTGTAGCTATTATGGCTGTTCTAAAATTCATACCTACTTATGCAGTTTATGTGCGTTTTTCATGTCAGTTGATAGTTCATATGTTTAATGTATCAGTTCTCATTGATTTTCACACACAACAGCTGTTTTAAGTACCTTGGGCTTGATCCAGATCTTGTTCAGTGCATTAACTTAGTTACACCTGGGCTAAACCATGTTGAATTCAGAGGGAGTCAAATTAATTGTATTCATTGCATGCAGGGATATATCTTTAAATTGCTTATTGCACACAGATACTGACCAGCTTTACTATCACACTGTTATTTAGACTTGGGATAGGAAACATCACCTCTCAGCTCTAATACTGTTTGCAGCAGATGAAATATGACTCCCCTGAAATCAACATGGCTTAGCTCAGGTGTAACTAAGTTCATGCACTTAAGGTCTGGATCCAGCCCCTTATGTGCAGCCTGTTACATGATTGCATTACAAAGTCAGTAGGTATGCAAGTAAATGTTTAGTTTTTGAACATAAGCAAATTATTTGTTCATGTCAGCAGCTAACCCACCAGGGAAAGATCGCTATATCGGCCCCACACACCTCTCCTGCTGGGACTGATAATCCTGGCAGAAGAGGGAGACTTGTTCCGTTCATTGAGCTGTGATTGACTCTGCTTAAAACCAAAATCTTTCATGTGAGCTCACTACATCAATTATTGGCCAGATCGCCCAGTATATGACAGGCTTTAGCCCTATTCAATTAGATTTTTCATTCAAATATCAATTTATAGCTGCTCACCAGTGCATCTGGGAGAGTTCTAAACATGTAAACAGATACTCCACCAATATTTATGAATGTGTATTGCGATAATGGCATCCATTCAGTCAGAAAATGCAGCTATACTATTTTAGCTCTGCTTGGTAGAAATGGAAGAATAAACAATGTCAGAATTTTAACATTATTACTGCTGTGTGTTACTTAAACTCAGTCCCTACAAGGCTCATATATAATAGAGCTGCCTTGTCAGGCGGGGAACTATATCCCGCTATGTGTTAATTTGCTTCTCTATGCGTTTCATTTATATTATCGGTTGAAAGTAAAAGCTACAACAGAACAAAGATTGTATCTTATAAAAAAAAAAATGGATCTTCTACAAAATTGTAATACTTTGTTTGGTCAACCTGCTCATCTCTATATTAACTTGGCTAAAGATTTTATGTTCTATATTTTAACTCAGGAGGAAAATAGTGTTTTTCCTCTCCCACGTTCTTTGTATTCTACAGTCATTCACAAACTAACCATGTAATAAAAGAGAATTAAGGGGCACAGCTGATGAGTTACTGCGTGAAGTTAACTCATACATAGAAATCAGCAAACCTATTAAGATAATGCTGGGTAGAGCAAAGGGGCTGGATTCAGAGTTTCATGTCCGCGCACGTGTAGCGGAAATGCACAAGAATCGTATTGATGGTTGTAAAGCAGGTGCATGCGATGCCATTTTCCATCTCCGCCAGCTTACAAATCTGTGTTTATTTGTATGCAAAGAGGGGCGTGTTGCAATATGGTAATGTGTTTTTGGGGCGTTTACTAGCTGATTCGTGCGCATCCATATTGTCAGTTTGCACGCACTTACTACTTTTCTGCACCAGCCATGACCATGGTGGAAGCGGATTCTGAACAGTGTTTTAATTGGGAAATGCCTCAAGGCAAACACATGAGTCGCTATCACAAAAGTCATACAGCTGCTACCACGCTATTTATATAGATAAACATACAAAGCTGCGGATATCGGCAGGAAAAATTGTAACTGAGGCATTTTAACATCGCTTAGGTTTATTTTAGTTTGTTTCATGCGCACGCATTTATCATTTTTATATTTATTTTAAATATATATTTAATTTTTCATAATCATAAAATTCAGTTTTCTTTTGTATGTTTTTGGAGACAAATAAAAACACTATATTACAAATTAGTATTTCAAATATTTTACATAGCATATAAACTATTACATAGTTATCAATTTACAATTTCAAACATTTATTTTGAAAAGTATTTCTTTTACATTTAAAAAAAACAAAAAATCAAAACGCTTTTGTGCATTTCCACATCCACCTTTCATTGAATTACATGTAGGTGGACGGCAATGTGTCCTTAGACTCGAGTGCGCACATTCCACGCAATTGATTAATTAGACGGAATCGTGGAGGCACTTCCGTGAATGCATAACTATTCCAGATGTGCGCGATTCACGCTTGTATTTTTATGCTAAAATGCGCAACCTTGAATAGGCCGTATTTAAATGAGTTTGTGCGATACCGTCTCGCGCCCACACATGCAACTCTGAATCCGCTCCAAAGGAGTACAAAAGAATATAGGTTGTTTAGATGAGAGGACATATTGGGAATCGGATGGAGGGATGTTTATTTTCATGATTAATTAGCAGCCAGCCATACATTGCAAATTAATCCTGCAAATGGCTGTGCTGCACAGTAATTTTATGCACACGAGATTATTCAACACCGATTATAAGATTGTGTAAGTCAAACCTAATTTGCAATCTGACAACTCAAATAAGTCAGATGTTTCTTCAGACATTGCTTTAACACGGTCACCTTAGCTTTCTGATACATTTTTTTGTTATATAGTAGCAATACAATATGGCAACTTTGTTTATGAACAAATTATATTCTAGAATGCTATACAGCAACAATAAGTGTCAGTAAAATGGTCTTAATTAGCAATATCATTGAGTTAATTCATGGTTTTCTGCTATCGTGTTGCCTGCAATACGGCATAGTTTGGGTAAGGTAAGATTTTGCTTCCTCTTGGAATCCACATCAATGTGCTCATCTTTGTTTTTGTATATTTTTACTATGTCCATCAAATAGTTTAACAGGATGTAAGTTTACTTTTAAGGCCTTCTATATGTAGACGTGCATTATTGCCCAGCACTACAATGACTGGACTATTACATTTCTAGCTACTCGATTTGTGCCTGTCCAGTCTGTTCATAAGAAATTTCCCAGAAGGCAGTTGGAAACAATTTGTCTTTCTCTACTGCTGAATGTCATTGCTGGATGTCCTCTATGGTAAATGTTACTGGGATGTTAAAAATGAATCTCTATCTACAGTTTTATACAATTTACTTATTACCCGGATAAATGCTCTGTGTGCAGTTAGAAACAGCAGTGATTATGTGGGGGATTCACCTTTGTTGACTGACTTGTGCATTAAATGAGAGCAGACAGTTCAGGAAAGCACAATCCATTCACGCTTTAGAAAGTCCGTTTTAGAGGTGGTTTTCTGACCAGCATACACATTGAATGCCTAAAGAGGCCATAACATCAACATTTTGCTTATTGTTAATATGAACATTGTTACAAATGTGAAATTTTTGTCTGTTACTGTGCCCTACACACAGAAGGCACTGTGGTTCCCAGCGGTCTCTTCTGCGTCCCTCTCTTTGCTGCTTTTCTCCCCATTTAGTCCACTAATATAACATAAAAGTTATTTGCAGTATTGCAGATCTGTAGTGGAACTAACCAGAGTTCTAATTACTGTTTATAGCAGGTAATGTCACAGATTGCACTAGAAGCCCTTGATTAAGACTATTTACAAACATTTATTTAAATTTTATGTGCGCCTTAAAATAATTCCATGTACTTGCTGTTCAAAATGCTGTACCTAGATGAAGTTACTTTCTGCTAGTGTACATGCCTGTAAAATGCTTAGCTTTGTTTTTGAGATCATCTGTTATTGCTGTTATGACTTCATATGTTGTTGCATTATAATTTTTTTTTCTTGCTATGACTTGGTTAAAATGTCTCCATATTTCATCAATGTAAACCTAGTTGGAAAACGAAATAATTTTAGCTCTTTTAGAACATTCAATTTATTTTGTGTCCATATTTCACAATAGATGGATTTTAACTATTTGGTTTTGTATGTTTTTTTTTTTTTCTTTTTTTCTTTTCTTTGTGTGATTTTATATGTGCATTATTAGATGACTAGCCTGGCCAAGGCAGACCTGTACACATGCCTGAGTAAGGCACTGTTTGCCATGCCACTAAACCTGCCGTCATGGGAAAAACTTCATGTGAGGATGAGCTTTGGAGTCTGACTGCCGAAGATGGACACCTTGTCTCAGTGTTTTGTTTTTGTTTTTTTTATTTCTTTTTCTTTTTGTTCTGTTTTTTTTTCTTCCCCTTTATTGATTTATTTTTTTTACCCTTATTGATTTTTTTTTTTTTTTTACAAATTCCTGTTTTCAGCTTTTTCTAAAAATAGTAGGTGCTTTTGTTTCTTGATTAAAATATTGTCTGATTTAAGTTGTTTTACAAAAGATTTGCATTATACTACCTACTCAGTGTCTACTACTGTAATCCTATGATCTTAAAAAATAGAGAACCTTAGTGTTTTCATGGTGGCTTGATGGCCGGGAATGAATTATTGATTTATTTGAAAAAAAATATTATCACCACTTAAAGATTTGTAGGGGTGAAAATATAAATATATAACTGTCACAAGTGAACAAATGGCAATCTACATATAAGATTGAAGAAAAAAAAGTTATTCTAAAGCCCCATACACACTAAGTTTTTAAACGATGGACGAAATTATAAAACATTTTAATCGCCAATCAGCATGCATACACACTATACATGACTTTCGGTTGAGCCTTTATTAGTAAATGGCTTGATCGTTAAAATAAAGCTTTTTAAAAGATGCGATCAAACTATTTTGTGTACTTTACGATCAGGCAAGATGGTTGCAGCATATACACTTGCACGATATTGTTCAAAACACTCCTTTATCAGGTGATTTGAACGTTAAAAAGAAAACTGTAGTGTGTATGGAGTTTAACGTTTTTGTTCTTAAATCCTTGAAGAATGACAAACACCAGATTAAAGGTTTTTGTTTTCAATCCTTTAGAGTTATATTATGGTTGTGGTCACCTCTGTTTTAATATCAATTCTGATCTTGCTGACACTATTAGCTCGGCAGTGTTAGATGGTTATATAAATTGAAAAGCATAATGTAGGCAGGGGTACTTATCTTCTGTATATCGCTGCTGCTCTCCTCTGTCCCTTAGCTCTGTCATCTTCTCTCTGCTCTTTTGTCCTTTCCGTCCTGACTGCATTATTCCAGAGGTAAGTAATTAGCAGGATAATTAGTAATTAAGGTCGAGGCTGGAGTAAATGTAATTCCCAATGCAGTGTCTGTCTTTCAGTGTTCTGACTGTTGTCGGCGTAACGACCCTGTCAGATAGAGGAAAGTTGATACGTTAAACCTGTTAGATATTTGGTGGCGGCAGGGTATTGGTCAACTTTTTGGACCTTTGTCGTTTTTATAATATTTTATAACATTTTATTGCCTTTTGAATTTCTGGGTTTTTCATGTAAAAGTAAAAATGACAATGGAAGGCGTATAGGAAATAGACATTTTACTTTGCTACATTGGATATATAGACTAGTGTCTTGTTTGTTAATATAGCTGCTAAATTTCATAACATGCATACACTTACGTAAGGTAATATTGATAGCAGAGAGAAATCACTGTGAATGTATTTTCAGATGTTGTTCGGTTTGTGATTAACATGGGTGCTATCCATAATTATTCATTTGATTCATTTATATGTGGTATCATTATTTTTTGTTTCTGCTGCCTGATCCTTACAGACCATTACAGTGTAGCTGATATCTAACAGGGAAATATTGGGACACCTAACAATTTTCACTTTTTTGAATTTCCACTGCTTTCATGTGTTCTCCCAAAAAAATGTAAAGGGTGTTTTTCTGTGTAAAGTTTTAACTTGGGGCTTAGTAAATTTAGTCCTTTAAGTCCTTGGTTTACTTCATAGGTGTCAAAGGACTGTTTCCCTTCATTGAATCCTAACAATCTGCTGCAACTGCTGTAGATAATATAATGAAATATTAGTCTCTTGTTTACATTCTCCCTTTGTCTTTGTTAGGATTGTCTCTCCTGCTTAGTGAGTTTATACTACATATGTTAATATGGGCTCTGAATGCACGTGTAGAATGTCACTTGATATACTAGTACAGGCCTGGCCGATCTGTGGCTCTCCAGATGTTGTGAAACTGAGTCCCAGCATGCTTTGACTGCATGCCCATAGCTGACACCTGACAAAGCATGCTGGAAGTGTCGTTGTTTCACAACACTTGGAAAGCCACAGGTTAACCAGGCCGGCACGAGTACGTAGTAGCAACAGCCGAACACCTTCTCAATATCCTTAAATGTAATTATTATACAGCAGTAATACAAGGGAAGTTTTCTAAGACTTTGTTCTTTTACTAGACTTCTGTAAAATTTAGTTGTAGCTTTAAAGTAAATATTTGATTGCACTAAATGTAGCATAAAACGGGCATTTGTGTAACTAGGAATAAAGGCTGTCATAAAGGCCTGTGTGCATCCATTTGTAGGGGAGTGTGTACAAAAGAACAATTTACAGGTCACCTGATGTTCTCTGCGGATAGCAGAAAAGTGTAGAATGTATTTTCCATGTTACACATAAGGAAATCAGAGTTAGTACTATTTCAGCCCTACAGATGGCTTCATATTTAGTGTGACCTATATATTGTAAATCCGTCCTAAAGCTGCGTCCTACATGAACATTCCAGCGTGTGTAAATGCTGTGTGGTTATTTGGAACACCAGTAATGCACATTTTAATACCAAGCCAGGCTCCCCTCAGGGGAAGTTATGATCCACTCCTTAATGCTAAACTAAACGCCCTTTACCCAACCCCTAAACTAAATATTAATATACTGTATTAATAGATTCATCTTTTGTTTTGGTTTCATTAGTTTAGTGTTTCCCAAACTGTCCTCCGGGAGCACTAACAGTCCATGTTTTCCAGGTCTCCAGAATCACAAGTGATCTAGACAGTACCACCTGTGACGCTTTTAAAGTATCATTAATGAACACACCTGTGTGCCAGCAAGGAGACCTGGAAAACATGCAGTGTTAGTGGTCCCTGAGGGCCGAGTTTTGGGACCCTTGTCTTAGGTACAGTGTGGCTATATGTTTGCCTTGTGTTTATTTTTATGAGCTTGTTGTGATAGTCATGAGAAATCCACCTGTTTTAGGGATTTGCTTCCTTTTAATGTTGCTACTACCACCTTCATAAAAGGTGTGCTTGGGTATCCCACTCACACCAGGCTGCTGCTGTGTACCATTGAAATTGCAAGCATGCTACCACTTTCCCTGGTAGGGAGTCTGTTTCCAGGGCCTGTCTATATCTCAGCAGGTCTCCACCTGTAAATGTGGCCAGTAAAGCAACAAAACAATTAACACCCTTCCACCCTCAATAACTAAGCCTGCCTCATGTGTACTATGGTCTTGCCCACATGCTTTTCTATATCAAGCGGTTTCATGCCCTACTCTTAAATGCTATTTCCATTTCTCAGAACTGGTTCTATGTTGTCCATTTTTTTTATATATTGATTTTGCTCTTCTTATTACATAGTGCAGTCCTGGACAACCTGTAGTGACACTGCGAATCCTAGAATGCTTTAACCTCATAGGCATAGCTGATACCTTGACAAAGTATTCTGGGAGTTGTTGTTTCACAACACCTGCAGAGCCACAGGTTGGCCGGGCCTGCCCTATGAAATAACACTGTTCATGTTAGCAAATGGTCAGTTGGCCGGGCCTGACAGTGTGTAATGGAGAAACGCATTTTTCCCTCTTTTAGTTTTTTAATGTTAAGTTCTGTATGTTGTAAAAAAAAAGTTGGTTAAAAGTTTTTATATACGCTGCTGTAAGGTTTGAAATCATTGAACATTTTTCCATTTTCTGCGTTTGTCAACCTAGACACAGTGGGGCGTATTCAGAGATCCGTTTTTTTAAGGTGCGCAGTTATACGCATGGCCAGCGCAGGGAAACACCCACCAACAACCCGGACACTCCCCTCTCCTGGACATGTGGTTGGTGACTTAACGAGTCCATAGACCCCTCTGTTCTATACGTGTGTACTTACGTGCGTATATGTGCTCCTTCCGTGCGATTCTTGATAACGCGCCTCCATACGTTCATTCCCCACCCACTTTTATGTAAATTTTTCCGTATGTCTGATTTCCGTGCGTATGCCCCCAAGTGCAATCACATTTACGTCCCTTAAGCACTTCTGTGCATGTAGTCAATGTACGTAGCGTACATAACGTTACTACGCATGTGCAGTTGATCCGATCCTAAAAATACGCACAGAAATTCCCTCAAAAACGGATCTCTGAATACGGCCCAGTAAGTTTAGAACAAGTGCAATTACTCCCCTTCACGTTATTGAAATATAATTACCTGAGTTACGTGCGTTTCCCATTGTGGACTTCTCACTCATTGTATATTGGCCTCACACATTTATTAAATGGCCTTTTATCAGAATGATTATGGGGCCGCCAGCCTTTCTGAGTGAGGGTCTGGTTTTGTAGTTACATTTGGTGTGCAGGATATACGTATCACAGCACTATCTAGTTTATTTCCATATATTTCCCATGTCTGAGGCCCAGACAACGAACCCCAACATTGCCAATAAAACATAACACAATAACTGAGACGGACAGCTTCTTGGGCAATTAAATGATATTTATTGAATGGAATTTTTATGAAGGGGAATTGATTTAGATTCCATTATATGAATTATTTACTGTTAAATTTAGATGGGGGCACCATAAGCAAAGCAAGTACAAACAATACATGATGACATAGTATATATGTATAGCTTTTACCACTTAGCAGGCGCTTCAACCCAAATGCTATAACTGGAAAACGGCCAGGTTCACCCGAACCAAGTAGAACCCAGCGACCACTCGCAGGGCCCTTCAGAAAACAGTTAAGCATCGGGCACTGACAAAAGCTACTTGCAATTGCTTACCGCCAAACAACATCGAATCAGGGTGGGAGGGAGGGAAATTTACCTGGAAAAGGGACCTCCCCCCAGCTACAGGGAAGTAGCTCCTCCCTCCCACTAAACCAATTAGGCAGTTTGGGGGTCATGCCTGGTCCCAGACAGGGAGTTTAAGCTTTCACTCTTCCTACTTTTCATACAATCGTGGCTTCAGGTATTTATGGAATAAAGCGAGTAGAGTCCTAAATATTAGTTTTTTGTCCTTGTCAACTGGCTCTGCCCACATTGTAATATTGAATGGGGCCTATAGTAGTGTATTAGGTTTGTTTTAATATGAGAATAGTCATTCATTACATAGATTATAAAGCATGTGAATACACCGCTGTGTGGCATGAGCCAGCTTTTCCCACCCTGTTACTGCAATATTCATTTTTTCCATTAGTCATATTTAGTTAGAATTTACATTTGAGTAATGTTTGTGTTGGGATCTCATGGTCGGCCAATTGTAGATCTAGTCATTTTAACATGCAATGCCAGTGACATAGGGCCTGATTCACACCTAAGAAGATGCTGCTTCTTGGGCGCGGATTTTTAAATAGGGAGCCGCTGCGCATGTGTTGCCATGTAGAATACTCAGTGCAAGTAGTGGTTACGTACGTAGATTCATTATGTGCGGTCTGTAAAGACAGCACGTAGTGATTTACCTAAAAGGAGACGTGCCAGTGCCGCCTCGGGGAGAAGTGGGTGGGGGAGGAGCCAGGAAGGGCGTGAAAAGTGAACATTCGTGCATATTTAAGTGCCATTAGGCTCCTAAAAATAGGGGCAGCTTCTGGGGCTGGACAGGTGAGTTCACTCTGAATTCACTTAATTGTGAATTCAGTCCATAATTACATTCTTAGACAATTTGCCTTATATATTTTAATTTTTTTTGACCCAACACTTCTAGACAGACTGCATGTGCAGTCATCATCCATCACCATATCTAATTTATCCCCCACTTACACTGCCACAGTGGAACCTAGACCTCTTACTCTGCTCCCACGTGCATTGTAATAGTCTTAGACCACCACATTTGGTTGCTTACAGTGGATCAGGAGAATTTCTGGCTGATATTTTATGCAGTTTTTGTTTAAAGATGAAGGCAATAATTATCTTTCTAATGATTAAGGGATCTTAAATTGTACAGGACTTCCTTCTTTGGCTAACGTTTTCAAACTTGTTCTTAAGGCAATTGTCAAATTCGTGATAACCTAAATCTAGTTTCACACTATATGATAAGTAAGTGGATGAGCCGATTATCATACAGTGTATGACCAGGACTGATCTGGCAAAATGGTCCTAAAAATCAGTTTTCTGACCATTCTTAATGCCACTGTGATCCTATTAGGATCATTTCACGGCAGTGGGGTATATAGCCCCAATTATTAGGCAGTGGGTGGCCATGAGTGTTGTGTTTGGAGGCAAGGACATTGTATAGTGTGAGGTCAGCTTAAAACATATCTTGAGTGCACATAACTTACTAGCCTTTGATAACTGGGAGGATGGCATCATTTGTTACATGCCTTGCATGGTTTTCTCTGATCTACAATAATCACATTTACTTATAATTTTATAGCACTTTGAATTGTCTAGAACACTTTAGCATGTAACCAGCTGACCCAAATAAACGGAATTAATAGGACTTGTTTTCATTCTCCCTATTTTTTGTCTCTTTTTATTTTTTTTGTCTTTTTTTTTGTCTTTTTTTTTTTTTACTTTATCAAATTTGGTAATTTGCATTTTTTGGGGATTGAACTTTAAAAAATGTTCTTCTTTTCTGTATCTGATGTTCTGTGTGCTATTAGTGATGCAGCCAACACGAACGGTTGTCATGTGTAACACAACTTTCGATCAGCGTGAAAACAACGCCCTGGGAAATGGCTCCATGCTTGATATCGTTTGGTTCATGAACCTTAAGTTTCCAGTACAGGTGACCCATAGCTCAAAGTGTTAAATACTTGTCTATTCAGTTTTCTAAATACAATTCCATTTGATGAGATTTAGTCTTATAAGCTTTACTCACTTTTTATGTTTCCTTGTAGACCAGGGTTATTACAGGAGGGGAGAGTATACCTTAAGTTCTTATTCTTTCTTACTAAGACTATGCTAGGGCTTTTATTTATTTTGATGTTTTATTTATGTAGTGATTTATGTGAAAATCAATTAATGACCTATTACATTTTCTAAAGGTAACATAAGTATCTTTTTATATTCTGCAGGCAAAATACCAGAAGAAGCCAAAGCCCTTTCTCTTTTGGCTCCTGCTCCTTCTCTGTCAAGCTTGCTTCCAGGGGCAGGTCTTCTCCCTATCCCTACTCCAACCCCATCTTCTCTAGCATCTGTAAGTAAAGTCCTTGGATTTATCAAATGCAGATTCATTTAATTTTGTTTCTTGTGTTGTAAAAAAATGAAAGTCCTTGAGTTTTGTTGAAATGTACATATTTTTATGTTAGAGTAATTTATAAGTTTATGTATAAGCAAGTGCTTGGTTAGTTTTGAGTGAAAACGTGAAAGTGCCTCCAAAAATGTCACCGGATGAGCGTTTACAGAACATCCAGCACCTCTAGAAGAGTCCACTGTTTCAAGGTCTATAGTGCTGATAAAGAACCGCATTTTTTAGGTGCGAGTGTCGATCAGAGCCAAACCATGTTGCAATGTGCGGGGTGTAAATACATTTTTATTATTTGGCATGCAGAGAAAATACTTGGCATTGGCACATTCTGCACACATACACTAACATGCTGCATGGCTTTATTTTTCATCTCTAATTTAGAGTTGAGCTCGGAATGTTCACCTTACATCTTACATTTTGTTTGCACAGTTTAAATTTATTTTCGCTTACAGTTGAACAGGGTCTGGCTCAGGTCTGCACTCACTCATACAATCTGGATCTGTGTAAGGCATTATCTGAAACACTCCAGGGCACTGATCATTGAGAATATGATAAATATGCACTTCAGCGCTGTTTAAAGTGTCTCAGGAGCTCTGCATTGTTGACTCCTAAAAACAAACCATGAAAAGTGACATCATTTTACATACACTTGCTTTGTTTCTAAGTAGAGTGGTGGTTATTTAGTTAGTGGTAATGTCTCTGCAGCACTTTGTGATGGTGTGCACTTCATGTACAGCAGTCCATTCTCATTTCAGACCAATTCTTTACACCCCTTTCACATCACCCCAAAAACCCGGATTGTTGGTGGGGCGAGCTGCAGCATCCCAGCTCGAGGCACAGTGTGAAAGGGTCCGGGCTCCTCTACGTGGGTCTAATGACCCGGGTGTTGGACCTGGCACAAAAGAAGGGTTGCTCTCAGGTCCGACCCAGGTAGGGGGACAGTGCGAAAGGTGCTACCCTGATTTTTCAACATGGGTAGCACAGAAACTACTTGATAGGTCTTTTTTTTTTTTAAATTTGTTTAATATTGCCTTGGCAACAAGTGTTGCCAGAGCAACAGTAAACAAATTACAGTGTGATGACACTACTGACAGGGCAGACACGGGTCCCGGAATTTCCCAGGTCAACCCTGCAATGTGAAACGGGGTCTGTGCCTCTGGGATCTTCTGGTGACACAGCAATATCCCAGGTTCACAGACCCGTGATAATGTCTGGGCAGCAATGTGAAAGGGGTATTGGCCTCAAATAAGACTGTATATAGTTAACAGCTTATTGTTGGGAGTAAATTGATTTCCCAAATTGTCTCCATTTCACAAATTTTGTTTCTACCTGATGTATTCTTTGTGATGCTTCTTAATAAAATATGTATTTGAATTTAGGTACTCAGAAGAGAGAAAGTGGATGTGCCATTGGTAAGGAAAACGGCTTTTCTTATGTATAACGTGTGCCATCTGCTCTGTATCCCAGAGGAAATATAGAATGTGCGGGGAGGGTGTTACAGAGATGATATGATCCTCCACTTTCTTACTCTTCACACAATTCAACTTATATGTGGACAACAATTGGTGCATTTTGAAAACCTTTATTTCTTTTCCATGTTTTAGGTATAGTAATCCTTTCAGCATTGCAAATACAGTGCACATATCAGCAGCCAGGTTTCCTGTAACGTTTTATTTGACCCTTTTTAAATAAAATAAAAAATATCTGGCTTTAATTCTACAGTTTAAGGAAACACCTAATTGCTGTCTACATTACACTAAAGCTGGCCACACACTAGATTATCAGCCCAATCGCAATAATCATGGATCAATAATCTCTAGTGTGTGGTAAAGATTTATTTATTTTTTACACCAACAAAACCCTCAAAAAAACACTAGGCTCCGATTATCCCTTCGTTCAGAATTCCCGATTGATAATGGAACCCTTGCTATGATTTTTGAGGCGCCTGGTGTTCTGTAGCGCTGTGCCCTCTTCTTCCTCTGTGTATAATAACTGTTGGACAGACAATTAACACAGAGGGGACACAGCGTTGCAGAACATCACTCATCGATGGGCTGCAGCGCTGGGTCCTCTCTGTCTCTCTCTGGGTATGAAGAGCTTTATACCCAGTCAGTGGGGAGAGAGGACACAGCGCTGTCGGTGGGGAGAGAGGACACAGCGCTGACAGTGTAAGAGTTTAGGCACAGCGCTGCAGAAACCCCTCATACCAGAATATTTTTTCAGTCAGCCAGTAGGCTTGCTGCATGAGTCTCCTGTCAAGATGGACAGGAGATCCAGCCGATCGAAGCGGGACTGCAGCCAATAGGCTAGCTGCATTCTGTCCTGCAGAGATTCTCTCCCAGCCTCTGCTGTGTGTTGTGCCGATATCGGGACCTTTCCCTAGGGGAAAATCATTCCATTTATCAGCTATCACATGCTGGCAGTGATAATCGGCCTATTGTGTGCCCAGCTTAATAGTAAAATATCTCACTGCTGACTTTTGTGGAATTTGTGTCAATTATTTGCTGCTTTCTGCATATTACCCTGACCCTAATCTTGTGACTGCTGGCATTAAGGTGATGGGATTTTCACTTTATTTCTAGTATATTGTTATTGCTTGCCACAGAATGGCAGTTAAAAGATGAATGCAAAAGAAGGTCCATATTTGCATGTTGTGTTTTTGTATTTAATGCTTGTTTGTTTAGAAAGACTCAATTTATTTTGCATGTTATCCAGATCCTAAGTAAAGCTGGCTACATGCTACAAATGTTTTTTTAATCATATGCAATTTTTATCAATGACTGGATGTACGCCCCGACATTATTTATCATCAGATCTGTCGTTTTCATTTCCAGCAATCTGTTAAAACAAACATGAGATCCTAAATTTAAATGTGTGCCCACAAATATGTCCTTGTCGGAGGAACTATTGGCAAAATCATTGGACAGACCGTTAGGGGCGCGTACACACTTCCAAATTTGAATGGTATCATTGATAATTAAGGACATTTTAGAAAACAGATCTACTGATGTAAAATGCTATGCTGCCATAGAATATGA
Source organism: Limnodynastes dumerilii (assembly GCA_011038615.1). NCBI lineage: Eukaryota > Metazoa > Chordata > Amphibia > Anura > Limnodynastidae > Limnodynastes > Limnodynastes dumerilii. The sequence continues at coordinate 534,433 of WWET01000492.1, forward strand.
CCGTGAGATTGTTAGCAAACGGTTGTTTGTTTGCTTGTCACGATAATTGCATGAAAATACTACAGTGTGTACCCAGCTTTATGGTCATTAGTCATCTATGTAAGTTGTTAATCGTTTAACCAAAGAAATCCGATTCACATTAATTTTTTTCTTGTATTTTTTGTTTTTAGCTTAGTGTTCCATTCACCACACTAGCAGCAACGTTACCAACACCACTTGAACCCGTTATACCAGCTCTTGCCCCCGTTCTTCCAAGTTTAACACCTGCCTTACCAGCACTTGGAGAGCTGCCACAGCCGCCTCTAATGGGAAATGTTGATCCCACAAAGGTTGACGAAATTAGGAGAACCATATATGTTGGAAACTTAAACTCTCAGGTAGTAAGTTTCTGTGTCTGTTTTCAAACTACCTGACGTCTCTGTGCTTTGAAGAAAATCATTCCGTGTGTCCAGTGATTTCCATCCAATACATCCTGATATATTGGACAACTTTATAACCTTTTAAATTGGTCACAACAATATAGGTGTTATGTTTAAAGCATTTGATGTCTTATAACATAAATTAGTTTGTATGACAGGTTTTGGGTGATGTGCACAAATAAAGGTGGTTGGTAACTGCTGTGTGATAATGTGGGTGAGAGGCTACTTGATATTCCTTATCTTTTGTGTGTGTATATATGTATATGCGTTTGTATGTGTGTGTATATATGTGTGTAT
>WWET01000492.1:535348-563058 GCA_011038615.1 Limnodynastes dumerilii
ATATATATATTCAATTACAATGCCTTTTCTTTACTTTGTCAGACAACCACGGCAGAACAACTACTGGAATTCTTTAAGCAAGTTGGCGATGTACGGTTTGTTCGTATGGCTGGGGATGAGACGCAACCCACGCGGTTTGCTTTCGTAGAATTTTCGGACCAGAATTCAGTGACAAGAGCCTTGACGTTTAATGGAGTCATGTTTGGCGACAGACCCTTAAAGTAAGATGCTCTGCATTATTGTCCTTTGTCTTACAATAGCAGTGTCTGAATTCCCTGGCACTGATTAGCTGTAGGTAGGTGAGCTTGTACACACCTGCAGTGCCCCAAATCTGAGGTCTCTTTCCAGGTGCAAAATGGCTCTTTTTACCACTATAGCGTGACAGCCGCTCGGTCTAGCACTGAAATCTGTCTAGCACTGTAAATGGTTGTGGTCGTAGTGTATAATTGGAGCGCCTTTGGTACAGCTAAACTGCTTTCTGGAACTGAGAGCCCTATTTTCATCAGCAGCTGATCCACATACATAATAACGGTATCATTCCTTCACATATATCGCATGTATGTGAACGTCCCTAACGTTTTTTTTTTACTTGATTGGTAAAATCTGTTTTTTTTTTAATACAGTAAATCACGTAATGCTGTTACTTTAATAGTTCCTCCATTTTATTGAATGCTTTTTTCCTTTGCTGTGTAGAATAAATCACTCTAACAATGCAATTGTTAAACCCCCTGAGCTGACCCCACAAGCTGCTGCGAAAGAGCTAGAAGAGGTTATGAAGCGTGTGCGTGAAGCTCAGTCACTGATCTCTGAGGCCATTGAGCCAGGTATGTCTGCTGGGAGCCTCTTTTCTTCCAGGTGTCCTCTCCAGGTCTTCCTATAAAGAATGAATGTGCTCTCTGTAATATGCGCAGTGATAGTCCAGATTGTAGAACATCTTTTGCTTTGGCCAGAAGAGGTGTTGAAATATAACGCACCCCACTCCATTATACCACCCATGTAAAATATTGTTTTATAAAGCCGAGGCTACATTGCCCTCTGACTGCTTCAGTTCAATGTCCTGATGGTGCCTCTTATTTTGCTTTAGAGCCAGAATCAGCCACATTGCAATTACATGCTTAGGTGCCACAGCAGCACCCACTAAGAAGCGGGATAAAAGGTAATGTAGGTAAACCGATTACAGTGTAACATGTTATGGAAGAGATACCAAAGGTATTAGAGCCAGGCTCTCTCTTTCTACTTCATGTGTCACAAATTGCAAACACATTGGTGTTTTGCATGCTTATTAGAACATGTGTTACAGGGATTTTAAGTACAATTTTTTTTTCTCCCACTTTTCTCCTTCTTTCCTCTGCAGGATCTTGATTGGCTTTAATAACTGTCAATCGACGATGCATTGCACTTTTGGCAATTGCTAATGTCAAGGACTTGTTTGTATTGAGCCTATACATGCAGGGGTGGATGGGATACTGAGCATCTTCTAGGGCTGGTATTTGTAGCTTACTGTTCAGTGCATTAAAATTATACAGGACTGGGAAACGACTACAAATCCCAGCATGCCTCCTATTGACTGGGAATCTAGCATGCTTGCAATGTGAGTTTCTCCACTTCTAATCTAACTAATTATTTGTCTTATGATGATTCATTTATGCAACAGAAAGGGGGACTATGCATGATGATCTGGGTGCATGCAAGTTCACATTTCTGTAAAAAGCGTATGTGTGTCAACATCTAATGGCATATATATATGGATATATAGAGAGAGAACTTATTGCACTAGATGGCTTCTCTCTTATATTTTACTCTGGCATTTGCTGATTGAGGAACATGGTTATGGCTTTGGAACATGAAAGAGACTTTGAGCTTATTCTCTGACATCTGGCACTCGTATACCTTTATACCTAGTATTTCTGCATAGGTGGTGCTCATCAACGTTCTAGAAAAATATTGCACCTTTAGGCGCCTTCTGGTCCCTGTCCTTTATTAGTTTATTTATGAACAAGGCAGTGTGTCCAAGAGCATTGCCATCAGCTGCTTACTCAATTTTGAGAGTTGCCTATGAAGATTATCCTTGTGAAAACCTAGAGCAGTGTTGGCTAACCTGTGGCACTCCAGGTGTTGTGAAACTACAAAAGCATAGTGGGTACCTGACAAAGTAAGATGGGAATTGTAGTTTCACAACACCTGGAGTGCCACAGATTAGCCAACACTGACCTAGAGAATCCTACACTTATTACCCACCGAAAAACACTTGTGAAGAATAGAAAAATCTAGTTAGAGCAGAATGTTAGTAAGACATGAATGTAAACTAGATGGTCCTCAGATTGGGTTTTGCTAGTTTTTAGAAAATGTATAAGTTACATTTGTTTTTGTTTTTTTTGTTCTTATTCAGCCCACAAATTGACTGCTGCTTTTGTGTATAGGTGATGGGTCCTCCTGATTGCCTAATGTGCATGCAGCTCTGTAATACCTTTCTTTCCTGCTAATGAGTTTTATTGCATGTTACCAGCGGTTTCTCCATTGTTTTGAAATATAGCTCTTTTTATTGTTCACAGAGACTGATAAGCCAGTTGAGAAGATAATCGAGAAGCACTCTATAACACGTTCCCGTTCTCGCTCCATGTCCGGGTCTAGATGGAAAAGGTCACGCTCAAAGCACAGGTAATTCTGCTGTCTACTGAAATACAGCTAAGTATACTGTTTCACTAGACAAAATGGTTACCAAATGTATGGTTTGGTTCAGCCATTGTTAAGATAGCTGGACTTAGAATAATGTCATTGTCCGGTCTCAGTTATTGATCCTCTAGTTTATTAACTTTTTTTTTCCTGATTCTTTTCTATTTCTTGGGATTTTTTTTGTACACCCATTTATCCCTCACTCCCAACATTGCATTTTTTTGCACCCGCTGTGCGCACTCAAGAGGTTAAAATCCATAATGTTTTATGCAGGTGAAGAGCAACCATACCCCAAAATCTATCCATTAATTTTTTTGGATGGCTTTGTATGCTATCGCCAAATGATTTATACAGAAATCAGAAAGCTGTGCATTCTTGTCCTCTGAAACTACCAGAACAAATCTCAAGGGGGGGGGGGGTTGATATATTTTGTTAAACTTAAATGGCAGTGATGTCAAGGTCAATGTTTTGGGGGTTGAGACTGGATATTTTTCCCCACCATTATAGGTTTCCGTAAGGAACACTACACTTTGTTATATCAATATAACTCTTGGCTATTTAAAACTCTATTTACAAAGGTTGGGTCATGGTAATGCTGCTGAATATTTTGCTTTCACGGCATCCTCTGCTAACTGCTTCTGTAACGTGTGAGGAAGTCATTTTATAACGTTGACTTATGTTTTTGTTTCTTTGACAGAAGCGCATCCCGTAACAGGTCTCGGTCCAAACATAAAGATTCCCGAAGATCCAAAAGTCCACATAAGAAACATTCTAGAACAAGAGAACAGCACAAGTCAAAAAGTCGATCACCCTCCAGGTATTTATAGTGAGACTGTAGCAATAGCAGTGGCATAACCGCTATGTTCACCATGGCATTAGCTACATTTCTTATGTATGTCAGGCTTAGCCAACCTTTAGCTCTCCAGGTGTTGTGACAATATGAGTCCTAGCATGGTAGATCAGACATAGTCATTGGTTGTACAGTTAAAGCATCCTGGGACTCTGTTTCACAACAGCTGGAGAGCCACAGGCAACCCTGATGTTTGTGGGTGCTTTCATGTATGACAAAAGCAGGGATGTGGTGGAATGTCATGCTCTAAATCAAAGATTGTGACGATGGATATAATTATTTGATGTGACATAATTATGGTGAGTGATGTAGTTCGGTGTTTGTTTTCTAAGGCAGGAAGCACCATGTGCTGGTATACAGCAACGGTACAGAGTGGAATTAATTTTAGGTGTGATTTGCTAAAAAGCAAGAAGCACCATGGGTCATGGAATTCTGTCTGTTCTTATTTACGATGCAGGCTCCTCCCACTCGTATCACAAGACTCATTTTGAAAGTGTTCCATGATGGAATTCAGAACTGCGGTGAAGGCAAAACACATCTAGATATGAGGATCACCTCATACAAGCAACTTGTTTTACAGGGTCCTACGCTTTGTCTCTCATTTATTTATTTTTTTTATTATCATTTTTGTTCCCCTCTTATTTTTGTACTGACAAACATCATCTGTTACCTGGGAAATCATTTGGGTTTATTATTTGAAAATCGGGTACGTTGAAGATTGTATTGTTCACTTTGCAGACTTATTTGGAACATATGCTAAGGTACAAAACGTGTAAAATTTATAAGAAACTAGGTCCAGTCCTTCAGTTTTTATATTTTGATCAGCTTTAAAAATAAAAATATATCGCTTAATCTGTTGTTCCAATGCTTGAAGGGTCTGTGAAGGGTGGTTGACATTTGTCTGGACATGTGCTTTGGGTTTAAGCCACGCTGGTATTCTTCTAGTAGAGGAAGTGTGAGGCAATGGTTTGTATGGTTTGTTTGTCTTGTCCTTTTAAACTGTATAATATTTCTTACAGGGAAAGGAAACGAGACAAGGACAGAAGTAAATATAGAGAAAAAGACAAGACAAAGGAGAAGAATGATAAAAGAAGGAAGGATAAGAGGTCAAAGAGCCCTTCAAAGAGCCATTCTGTAAGGAAGTCTCGCAGCGTTAGCAGGTTAGACTTTCAGGATATATATTAAAGGTTTTACAAAACTGTTTGAGGGGCACTTTTATATTTTCCGCAACGCAGATTGAGGGCACTACTATGGCATAGCATGATGTAGGGGAGAATGCATACAGGGATAGCTGATACATTAATAAAAATTGTACATAACTACTGCCTCAATTTTACACATACCTGAATGTCTTGTCTCCTCCACCTCATTCTATTAGTGTTTCTGTAATAACTTGTCATGGAGATGTGTTTTTGTGTTCATGCCACTATGTTTATCTGTAATGCATATCTGTCATTATTTTTGACTGGATTGGAGAGTGTCAGCTAGTGAGTGTCCACTGAGTAGCTGGCCCGGTCTTGTTATTTCCTTAGTTAAACTTGTTTACAGAGCTTAATAAACACCAGTATGAGGACTTACTCATTAAGCATAAAACAAGGTGGATTTATTTTTCTCTTCTGGTGCTAAATGATTTTGATAACTTTAATCTTACTGTAATTTATAGGTTGAAATCACCACTCTCTGCCTTCTATTCATTGCAGTACAATTTCAAAGAAGACCACATTACTAATGTAGAGCATTGTTGCTATATGGATGACCAACTAGGGCAGTGTTGGCTAACCTGTGGCACTCCAGGTGTTGTGAAACTACGGGTCCCAGCATGCCTTAACTGCAAAAGCATAGCGGATACCTGACAAAGCATGCTGGGAATTGTAGTTTCACAACACCTGGAGTTCCACAGGTTAGCCAACACTGAACTAGGGCATGGGTGGCCAAACCCAGTCCTTGTGCTCTATCAATGGTCCATGTCTTCCAGTTCTCCTTGTTGGAGCACAGGTGTGTTCATTACTGTCTGAAACATTCTTAAAGATCTACAGGTGGTAGTGATTATCTCAGCTCTGACTATGAGGAGACCTGGAAAACATGGACCGCTGGTAGATCATCCCTGGCCTAAAGTCTTTATACCTATACAAGGAATAAATAGTATATGTGGTTGGACAATGATTGCAATTGCCAGTGTACGTGCTAATAGAGGGCCATAGATTCCTGGTATATACCATTATAATCTTTTATCGACAACTACTATATTGTGTAAACAAAGTCAAATGAACTTCTCTTGTAGAAGAATTAAGCAATATGTATTAACTGCTTTTTAATATTAAGCAAGCCTGTGCTAACTCTCTCTGCAGGGATAGACACAAAAGGAGGAGTCAAAGTATTTCAAAATCTCCCAGAAGTTCTAAAATTGCAAAGAGGGTTTCTAGGTCTCCTTCCCCTAGAAGGTAATTCTCATCTATTTATTTTTATTTATTATTTATGAAGAGGTTTTTATATAGCGCTATGAGATTACGTAGTGCTTTACAGAGAAAACTTCAGTTCACTTCAGTCCCTGCCCCATTGGAGCTACATTGTGAAGTTAATTTACTCAGCAGACAATTAACCTACCAGCACGTGTTTGGAGTGTGGAAGGAAACCCATGCAGACACGGGGAAAAGATACGCTTTGCAGATGAAGCCTAGTCTGAGAATTGAACTCCCAAGCTCAGTGCTGTGATACACAAGTGCTACTCACTGAGCCACCGTGCTCCCACAATCTATGATTCTTAACTGAATTGCCCAGCACAGTACTGTGGTTGTCACATTATTTTTGTTTTTGCACTGTATTTGTTTGACTTTCATGTTTCAGGAGGCAGAGTGCTTGCTAGAGTCGGCACTTAACTCCTACATTCCAGGTATATGGATCACACAGACGAGGACAATCGGGAAAGCACAACTTTCTTTAAAATCAAATATAACAGTTTGTTTGTTTTTTAAAGCATAAACAGTGTATAGAATATGCAAGCAGGTCACCAGTTCCTAAAAGTCAAAACTAGGTGTATGCTGATGGCTTTCATAATTGCACTGCAACTACTTTAAATTATTGCAAAGAAAAGGATGCGCTTTGAATATATACCATATAATTTATTAAAACCTTATAATCAATGTAGCTTTATGCACATGAATAACAAGCAATGAAAAAATTCAATGAAATAATTATAAATATAAATGTCCAGCAATTTCATTAACAGCAATATATGGGGCCCCAATGATTTCAATACGCCGTTTTAAACATAGTCTCTATACTTCTGCAGGTGTAGGTTTTCAAAATAAGCACCACCTTAGACAAGGTGATAAATTGTGGTGGAAATATGAATGATAGTCTCTTCCTATGTGGTGATAGACCGCTATAAATTGGTATTTATCTTACTGTACATACTGTAGTTCAGAAAGTTTAAACAGGCACGTGAATGTATTTCCATTACTCGCTGTCTTGTACGCACTTAACAGTGATGTGAATAGACTCAGTGCTTTTGATTAGCCTCCAACCCGCCGTCCTTGCAGGCGCTTTGCTGCAGTGTATGGCGTCTCACTCGCTGCTGTTTGCGGCTTGGAATGACAGACACGGCGTGTGCGCCTAGTAAAAGTTCCAGATAAGCACCTGGGTAGACGCTGCCGCTATGGGTGGAGATTCCTCCGTTTGGTTCCACCCAATAACAAGCAGCACGATGGTTCTCTTTGGTCCTCGCAATTTCCTGGTATGATAGTTCGATGCAGTCAGCTTACGTATTGTCTCCACTCGATATGCTGAGATAAACGGTTCCTCACCACATCTTCCTTAGATGCTCAACGATATAGCTTGTAGCAATAGCAATGTATAGCAGAAGTAAGAGATCGTTTGCTGGATCAAATAAAATGCACTTTGACGCCTTTCTCCCGACTGTGTTTCCCCAGAAAGTGCACACGGCGTGTCTGTCATTCCAAGCCACAAACAGCAGTGAGTGAGGCGCCCGCAAGGACGGCGGGTTGGAGGCTAATCAAAGGCACCCTGAGTCTATTCACATCACTGTTAAGTGTGTACAAGACAGCGAGTAATGGAAATACATTCACGTGCCTGTTTAAACTTTCTGAACTACAGTATGTACAATATGATAAATATCAATTATAGCGGTCTATCACCACATAGGAAGAGACTATCATTCATATTTCCACCACAATTTATCACCTTGTCTAAGGTGGTGCTCATTTCCAAAACCTACATCTGCAGAAGTATAGAGACTATGTTTAAAACAGCGTATTGAAATCATTGGGGCCCCATATATTGCTGTTAATGAAATTGCTGGACATTTATATTTATAATTATTTTATTGTATTTTTTCATTGCTTGTTATGTTTGTTCATGTGCATAAAGCTACATTGATGATAAGGTTTTAATAAATTATATGGTATATATTTAAAGCGCATCCTTTTCTTTGCAATAGTTTTTCTTTTATAGGAGGTGGTCTCTCCTAAGACTGGTCATCCACTGGAAGCTACTATGAGAACTAGCGACTGAGGTCTTCCACTACAGGCGACTACTCAGGCGACTGGGAAGAATATAAATAAGCAGTTAGCCGTATTAATACTTCCATGCAAACTAAAAAAAAAACCTTGCAAATTTTAAAAAAAGCCCATACAAAGTGAAAACCCCCCCTTGAAAACTTAAAAAAAAATCCTTGCAATCTAAAAAACCCCACATGCAAACAAAAAACCCCTTGCAAACTTAAAAAAAAAAATCCTTGCAAACTAAAAACCCCTTGCAAACTTGTATAGAAAAAAAAAACCCTGCACATTTTTAAAAAAGCCCATACAAAGTGAAAAACCCCCATGCAAACTTTACAAAACCCCATACAAAGTTCTAAAACGCCCTTGCAAACTTTTATAAACGCCCCATGGTAAGTTTATAAACCCCTATATATAAAATATTGCTGCCCAAAATGTGAAAAATAGCTACTTACCTGATGCTCTGTGATGATGAGTCTCCCACTGTTGTCTCTCTGTCTCCAGGCCAGTCCTCTCCTTTGCTTCACAGGGGAAATTCTGTGCAGAGTGCAGTGCACGGCTCTATCTTGACCTCCTGATGTTCTGGCTACTAAAAGCTACTAATCCAATTCTTCAGGGATCAGTCGCTAGTCGCCTGTAGTCGCGTTTGTACAAAGTAGCTTGTAGTGGACGCCTGCAAGCAAGGCTCTGTTGATTTGGATTAGTCGCTCATAGTAGCTTCCAGTGGACGACCAGCCTAAGGCTTCTGCTGAATATATACAGGGATCTCAGGTCCCTATTTTTTGGTCCTACTTATATTGGGAATTTGACAAATCTGCAAACTTCTCACCTGGCGCTGATATTTCTGTCTGAGTATTTTCACAGTGATTTGTTTATAACTACTTTAAATAGCTCGCTGATCCCAACTTTTTTAACCTTGAACCTTCTCCCAGATTTGCCAGGTACTTGCTCTTCAGCCACCTTACTCCAGTAAGCACACTAGGCTGGCAGATCTATGGGTTTCACACTGAAGCACAGCTCATTCTTAGAAAGATCCCATGATGTTAAAATACAGCTGGCTGGAGAGAAGTCTCTAACACCAAACTCCAAAGTTCAGTGCTCTCTGTCCTGCACAGCCCGCACTTTTACCCAGTGCCAAATTTCCACGCATTGTGCCCTCCAATTATGAGAAACTAGATACCTTGCACATCCGTTGATGGGATGATCTTAAAACCTTGAGGACCCCCTTCTGTGGTGATTGATAAGTCCTATAGTTTTAGCTTGTAAAACAATCGTTATTCAGTTGTGTTAAATAAAGGGCTTAGCTACCTTGAGTAAGAGCAAGACCCAATATTGCCCATTGAGAATATTTAGTTATGTATCACGTCTTACCTGGTCCCAGCTTCCTGTGTGGTATCATATATGGACTTTCAGATTGAATGACCGGTATTGTCTCTCCCATGCAGCTATAACTCCGGCATTGCCAGATTTCATTTCCCTTTAACAAATTTTGTTTGACATTTATTTTTAACCATCTGCCATCTTTGTTTCTGCATATTGCATTCCATATTGGGAAGTCAGACTCTTTCATGTTTTATTAGAATTAATTTAAAAAACAAAACAAAAAGCAGCTATAATCTGGTGTTAGCGGAATCCTGTCACATTATATTTAGAGGTGCAGAATGCAACTTTCAACTCTTCTTTATTAGCCCAACCTCTGGAGTAGTAGACATGTATTTAATGTAATGTTTTCTTAGCAAAACTAGGAAGGAGAAGAAAAGAGGGAATGAAAGGGATCACAGCGATTATAGGAGAGAGAGTGAACGTTCATCATCCAGGAAAAATAGCAATAAAGACAAAGATGTAAGAGATACAACTGATAAGTACAAGATAAGGGTAAGCGGAGCCTTTTTCCTTGTAACGGTTACATGTTCCTAGTTGAAAGGACAACAATGAGAGCTCCCACTCTCCTGATGTGAAGAGAACAACAAACAGTTTAGTGTCAATTGAGGCACTTTGAGTAAACATGCTGGTGGTTAAATACAGTCAAACTGTATAACAATGATTACCCTGCTTAGTGACTGGTAGCCATGTCTTTCACCCTGACAATATTGCAGAGGAACAGAAATCTGTTGTCTTGTGCTCACTATCTTGTATATTACGCTTTTTTCATTTAGTATATATTTACTATTACATATTCAATATTTTATATACACTTCTATTAGGTTTTGCTTTGCTCTTTATTTATCCATTGTTCTTTTGCACGGCATACTCTGTCCTGATTAATGACTGGAAGTGTATTGAATCCCAGTACTCAGGAATAATAAACTTTCTGCTCATTGGATCAGAGCAGAAATGATCATATGAGAATAATTAACTAGAGAAGATGGATGGGGGTCATTCATTGAATTTTTGCTTCACCCGGGTTAGAGCAGGGAGTCCTGATGAGGCCTAAATGTTATAAAAGTTACGTTTCTGGAATGGAACAATCCTCTACATGTAGTGAGAGCAGGGAATGATATGGTTGCATAATGTGAGTAACAGTCCACCTTGTAAAAGGGCTTCCAAGGTCTAAGAAAACATCATTGTCTTTGTCACCATGGAAAAATGGACATTCCACATCCATTCAAGCAGTGTATAAAGCTTTGGCATTTTCTGCCTTGAACTGGTTTCCTTTTTTGCTTTGAGACCCTTCGTTTCCAGGTGAAACAAATTGCGATATTACCAGATCTTGTGGCCTACTCATATTAAAGTTAGAAATGTTTGAACCAGAAGTTCATGTGAATGAATGCTGGAACTGATAGAACATTATCTTCATATTGGACCAGATTCAGAGATGAAAATTGAGAGGGAGGTTACACCTGGGCTAAACCATGTTGATTTCAGGGGGAGTTGAGTTAATTGTATCCTTTGTATGCAGGGATATATCTTTGAATTGCTTACTGCACACAGATACTGACCAGCTTTACTATTACACTGTTATTTAGACTTGGGATAGGAAACATCACCTCAACTCTAATACGGTTTGCAACAGATGTAATATGAATCCCCTGCAATCAACATGGTTTAGCCCAGGAGTAACTTTCCACTTATTTTCAGTCTCTGAATCTGAATCATTATCTCCACCTATATTCCTAGAAACCAAGTTCTAGTAGGTGCCGGAGACAGTAAGTGAAGAACATGTCTGTTTCAGCAGTTGAAGATGAAAGTTAACAGGAATTATATATGATTAAAAACTCCACAATATGGATACAGCTATTAGGAGTTCAATGTCTTCCATACAAGGATATGGACATACTAGCTACTGAATCATCCATTGTTTAAGATGTCTGTAGAATGAGGGTGGGGGGCTGGTTAATAAAGGCTCTATATGAAACCATTTGAACGTTGCCATACAAGTACTTCAATGTCTTCCACAGCATCATTATCCCTTCATTACATAGCCAGAGTTCAATGTCATTCTGTGTTTATATTAATGCCCCCAGTCCTCTCTATATCTACTGTCCTGCTCCCTTTCTGTTATAATAGTTTGTTTTTATAATCTCAATTCTTTTGTTATTCAGGAAAAAGAGCACATAAAATATTATCAGGATGGTGTGAATGAAGATAAACATCATGCAATCTCTCGGCACAATGGGAACTGTAAAGTAAATGAAGACAGTCCAGCATGAAAAACAGAAACGGCTTAAACCAATTGTCCACCTTATGTGTGTGAACTGACAGCCAAAACCACATTCTTACAAGGGTTTACCAGAAACATGCCATGAGCATTGGTATTTCCCAACACAACTGCTTCACAGCCATCATTTGATTGGACAATAACTGTTCACGAAGACAACTACAATTAACTCCTCACCTCCATCATGTCTCAACAGATTTGTAAAGTTCTGCTTTCCCAGAATGCATTCAATAGTTTTCCAACTGTGTTACTGCTCACAGCTGTCGGACAAGATGCAAACACTCATTTGGGTTGTTTCCATCAGCAGTGGTATTGTGTTTTGTTTTTTTTATGTCCTTTGCTAGTAGTAATTACAGTTTGCACATTTTGGGGAGTCATAGACCAGACAACTATTAAAAAGGGTTTAACTGTTGTATTAATTTATGTAACGGTTGTGTAAAACAAGCTCTAACTGACCAGTTACTGTTCTCTACAGAATTTTAATACAAAAGTGTTCAAATTGTTACATTTGTTCATCTTTTTCCCTGTTGTATACCATGTAAGTTATCATCCAACATTGTAACTGTATGTAGGAAGGGGGGAAGGGTTAAAGTGTGTCCCTTTATTAAATGTGTATTTTTATCCTATTAATGGTTCATTTTTTTTTTAGACCAGGGCCTTTCAGCCTGTGATGTGGAAGTGTTTGTTTCTATATTTTGACACCCAGCTTCATGGAGATGTTCCTTACATTCTTTAGTTTAATTATATTTATATATTTTTTTGTTAAGTATGGAAGCGAATAAACAAGAATATATCCGTGAAGGAATTACATGGACTGGTGTTCTTCATAATAGAAGTGGGTGTTCTTCACTGATCACATTAGAGCACAGTAATAATTCAGTGCCTTCTGACAGTGTTTTATGTGACTGCTTCTAAACCATGTTTGGCATATCCACTGACCAGGACAGCAGGATGTCTCCAGGTGACTGGTTCATATAATCAAGTGCATTTGGGCATTTGTAAAAAAGTGTCCCATTTTTATTACTGTTGCGGGTCTCCATCATGAGACTTGGACAGAGACCGGGAAATGAGAGGAGGCTTTGGGACTACGAGAAAGGAACCGCGAGGAGACGCCAACCAGATACACCTCAAAATTCACAACGGTGCCACTATCTTTATGGACATAAGCCTGGAAAGCAAAAGCACTTGATTCCATGGATACGGGCTATGTGAGTGATCCCGTACTGGTAGTGATTTCAGACCGTGTTTGGGCATTACATTCATCCTCGCGTGTCTATAGTGTCTTTGTCTCTTTCTTAGAATACCATTTCTTTTGATGACCGCATTTGAGATCTGTGAGCATTTATTTGTGAATGTGCAGTTATACAGAGACATTGTTTTTGCGTTCCCACTATTACGTTTCATTGTTTCAAAGTAAGGTGACATTATAGCACTGTGCAGGTTAACAAAAATCCGATGGATTAGCATCTCCTCCTATAAACTGACTTTGATTATAACCAGCGCTAGGAAAACAGGATATTGCATTTGGTAGTTTACAGTACATGTTATGTATTGTGTTGTGTTGCTCCCTCCTTTTATTTTCTGTTTCTAAGCAGTGGTTAGAGCACTTGATTACTCCTATACTCGTGTTTTGAGATTTGAGAACTTGAGGTGTGTTTTAAAAGACGGGGACATTCTTCACCGTGGTGAGAGACAGATGGCTGCACCATCCGGTTTATAGAATGCATATGGCGCCACCTGTCTTTTGGAGTGTCTCACACTGAAAATGGCCGTCACAGGATTTTAACAGTTGTCCTGTTACATTTCCCTAGTTGCCACGATATATACAACTTATCCTGACATAGCTTATACACCGTGGTTTCAGGGGTTCCTTCTTAGAGCCAGTAACGGACTGTTTCTGGCTCCTCCTCCCACTGTGTTGTAGCAGGGGTTTCACTGCCATCACTAGACTCCTACAATCAACACCTTGAACCACTTCCTCCTGGGTATCCACTGATGGCTGCTACACATCCCTTTTATTATCTGACTGATGTCCCCCTGCACCTCTCCTGTGGTTCAGGACTGTATTGTAGCAGGCGGAGGTTGGCTCAGAACCATAATTAGGACTGATACACATAAGCAGAAGTTTACTTGTTACAATGAAACAAGTAAACCTCCCCTAGTGGCGCCACACAGTCTGGAAACAAACCTGAATTTAACACAATTTAAACTTAACTCACTTTCCATGAATTTAGTTATTTCCTAGACTTAAGATACAGGATGGAGGCTAATAACCTCCCTAATGTGGCTTCATGACATTTGTAATGATACAATAATACAATTATACAATAATTTATATTTTATATTCTGCCACAACTAGTGTTTGCCATCTGAGTGATTTTTAACACCCATCGATATTCATTATCTGTTGAGTAATATATGTGGAGAAGCTGTGCTGGACCTGAAAAACGTATGTTTGCATTTGCAAAGTAGGCCGAACATTGTGCGAGAATTCACCGAAGCAGCTTTGTCAGCGGTTTTCCAGTGGTTTCAACAAATTCAAAAAAGCGTTCACTGTGGAGAACGTGTGTGGCTACAGGAAGACTATGAGAAGTGACCGCAGTTTCAGCTTCCTGGTGTTTGTGTGTCCGGCTATGCATTTGGATACCCCTCCAGCAACTGGGATGGAACTGACCCAAAGTGGTCCATTTGGATCCTCAAAGTTTTAGGTGGGGGATTGATCCGTTGATTTATGCTGAACAAAACATTGACCCGGGGAGCCTGTTCTGGGCCTTCCACTGGATTAATTTGACAGCCTATTAGTGAATAANTTTATAATATATATATATCTCTCTCTCTCTCTCTCAAAATCAAATGATTTTCTTCCCTCTGTGAGATCTAGGAGGAAAGAGAAATTCCATTATGGGACAATGGGGTAGATCCAGAACTACGTCAGTCTTCCATAGACGGATGTAATTCACTGAACAATAGCTACTGTGCATGCGTAGTAGCTATTGTACGTAATCTGCGTATCGTTTCGATATGGAGATTGCGTACATGCGGTCTAAAAGACCGCATATACGCAAACTACGTATCGAAACGATACGCAGATTACGTGCAATAGCTACTATGCATGCGCAGTAGCTATTGTTCAGTGAATTACATCCGTCTATGGAAGACGGACGTAGTTCTGTATCCGGCCCAATGCTGTTAGTCACAGTGTTAGCGTGTACTGTGTGCTGATCCATTCATTCAATCTGCCAGCGTATTAAGTTGGCACAAGATGAAAGTTTTAAGATAGAGTATGGGTGTCTGGCAGTCCATCTGTAAGAGGGTAAGGGTTAATGGTGTATTCTCTTAGATGTATGTTTAAGATCAGTCTCTGAAAACATGCTGTCTTTTTTGTTTTTTTTTACCTATCTATTTTAGTTAAAACAAAAAAAAGGTTTTTATGGTTCATAGAATGGAGTAACCTTTCAAGACAAGACTTGCAGAAAAGGATGAATATGCAGTAACCTTTTCTGAAAATAATACTAATAAATGTGATCCAGTTCCTAAGGTGGATTCTGAGTGGTGGGTGATCCAATTGTTCATTAAATAGAAAAATAATTGAAAAGGGTGTATGGAGCTTCTGCCTACTAGATGTGTGCACCAATTGTACTGAGATAATGAATTTTTCTTGTATGGTTGGTGTACTGATCGTAAAAAGGAATTGAAATATTGTTGCCAATTACACTCAATAATATGTTTATCAGTTTTACTGTGGCTGTAAAGTACTGCTGTAAGAATATACTGTGTACAAGAGCGCCTCTTAGTGGTGGAACTACAAGTACTGCTTTTCTGATATTGCACTTCTCATATTCTCTCTTAATGCTCACCCTGTTCCTTTGCACAAAATAGTATGAATTACTGTAAAATTTACATCCCAGCATAAAAGGAAAGTAAATCTTATTGACACTATTATTTCAAAGGCTATTTGTTAGAAACCTGTATTAAATAATTGGAGCATTACTATATTAAGCTTACTTAGAATTTCATCCAAACCAAATAAAGGCCCGTATGAAGACTCCCAGATGTATAATATATACGTCCGGAGTTTTAGGGCTTTTACTACTGTGCATGCACGGTACGTTTTTATGAAATCTATGTATTTTTTCCTTCTGTAGATTACGTATATGCGGTCTTTAAGACTGCGTATACGCAATCTAAGGAAGGAAAAGATACGTAGATTACGTTCAATATTTACTGCGCATGCACAGTAGTAAAAACCGCAAAGCTCCGGATGTATACATCTGGGAGTTTGTATATGGGCCAAACTCCAGGGGCCAGATTTACTAAGGTGCGGTTTTTGGAAAAGTGGAGATGTAGCCCAAAGCAACCAATCAGATTCTAGCTCTCATTTTCCTATTACATAATAGAGAATGTCAGCTAGAATGTGATTGGCTGCTGTGGGTATCATCTCCAGTTTTTCAAACCCACAGCTTAGTAAATCTGGCCCCAGGACAGCAGTTAGACTCTGTATTTCTAGTCAAGAGTATATCCGCTGATAAGGATTGCAATAACGGTAAACGGGCAGAAAATGGGAAAAGTAACAAACTAGCAGTTGGATGGTGAGGGAGGAAGCACCTTCATTCTCGTCTATTCTCAAGAGTGAACGGACAATCGTGAAGCTAGGTGTCTATTAAACTATCTCAGATTGTGCTTCTCCGGGCTTTGATGAGTATCGCTGCTTACCTTGTGGTAGTTCCAAAGCTGGAAGGTTGGTTTTAAAAAGGTTCAAGGTAGTTTTGAAATTCAACCAGAGCTGCCACACTGCTGGGACTTCTACAGGTTTATCTCAGGCCAAGGAAATCCATGGATAAAACTGATGTATGCAAACACTCCCTCACAGAGAGAGATCAGGGGAACCTCCAACAAAACGGAGTAACAGCCCTAGCCAAGGTTCTTTAGTTGAGGACAGTAGGGTCTGTGGGAAGATGTGAATGTGTAGTCGGTGGGGCTTTTGTACCCTCCCTAACTGCATTTAAATTCAAGATGTTAAAAGAAACACACCAGACCAAATGAAATCATAAATGTTTATAATAGAAAGCATAAAAATCTTACAAACACTACTCAGAACACCGTCCGTATTGTGATATAACCCACAGCTTCCCCTCTTGGCTCTATGCCCAGAATCTCAATTACAACAATATGCATCAGAAAAGAAGAACATTAGACCATGATATATCAATAGATAGGGAATATCAGTATTGAAGCTAACAAGGCATCTGGTAAGAATTATCTGTACCATGCAGAGTTCCACGCTGGAAGGGACACATTAATTTAAACAGCGTCAGGCCTGTGTATGTATTTTGGAATATGACAGTCTCCGGCCCTAACTTCTATATGTCGTCTGTCTCTTAACACACATCCACTAATGGTCTCATTGATGCGTTTCACCAATTACCATGGCCGGTATCATCTGACTCTTAATCTAGTCATAATCTGTTCCCATGGCCCAATAGTATTCAAATTAAGTCTCCACATGCTACTTCAGTCAGTATGCAACATTAGCTAATAAACAGTAACACAATCTCTATAAGCTGAGAATGAAATAACATGATATCTAGCAATCATAAAAGTAACTCAAACTACACCAGGCACTGCTTAATCACATATATATTTATGTTAGTGATATCTAGCAACCTTATAAAGCAAATGATAACAATATACTTAGCCTTGGCTATGTTTCAGTCCTTGCTGGTTATGTCGACAATCAAATTTCGACACTTTAGTATTGTTAGTACATATTTATTATAATACTTCTGAAGATTTTTATTATAAGCTGCCTGCATTACATTAAGTTTACAGATGTTATAACAAATACTAACATAATACTTAACTGTTGACATTTTGACCTTTCTACATTCTGACCCGTTGACATTTCATACCCGTTTCAGTAGATAAAAGATGCAAGAAGATTCACCCAAATGCCTATGGGATCCCAACTATGCCATCAGTGAGCACACCTGTGGTATTGTACGTCCATTCACAGAACAACGCCCCGCCTCATGCCATCTGTATATATAGACAGCAAAATATCAGTGAACACTTAACTTCCCCTTTTCCTGTGGTCTAGGCCTTGTGTAAGGTGTTATTTTTACAATATATGAACTAAATCACTAAACCAGTGGTTCCCAAACTTTCTCAGTTTGAGGCACCCTTAGGGTCTCCATATCTGTTTTCAAGGCACCCCTAAGACAAAAATAGAATAGGATAGAATACAAAATAGAAACATTCCACGGCACCCCGATGAGAGCGTCGCGGCACCCCAGGGAGCCGCGGCGCACAGTTTGGGAACCGCTGCACTAAACATTAATGTGAAGAAATGTGTCCTGGACATATTACTTTTTATCCCTGACATCTTAGACATTTATTATCCCATTCTTATCTGTGACCTCAGGGAATGTATAGACTGTGTGTGTTATACTTTGCCATATATTTACCATATGACATTTCTGTAGTTATAGTAGTGTGTTAGGTAGCTTGTAGTTCTAGTATATGTGTGATGTGTTATAGGATTATGTAGCATGTAGTTATAATATATAATGTGTGATGTGTTATACGATTATCTAGCATGTAGTGATAACCAGAACCCATTACACAGGGCCTGATATAATCACTGACACCTCTGTGTACAGCCAGGTAGACACATGGGGTGCAGGAAGTCCATATATGGTCATCCCTGACTACAGAGGACAGGAAGAGACCAGGGGGGACTCTCCCCCTCCTCCCTCTACAGGAAACCAGAGGTGTGTGACATCACAAGTGACTGGCAAGGGTTAAATCTGGGAGTGACTGCTCCCTATCTGCCATCTACAAGAATGTCCCCTACCAGTACTGCACACACAGGGGCCTCCTTGAGAACCTGATGAGGGACCAGAGAGATCCGCTCAGCGCCTTCAGTGCATATCAAAGGTGGCTCCTTACCCAGTGGTACCAACCTACACTGGAGGGGCAGCTGGACTATCTGGAGTATTGCTTTGATTTTGCATTGGAAGAAGCATCTAAGAAGGGCTTGCAGGATGACCCTGTGTGGCTACACCAATGCTACAGAGTTAATCCTGAAAGACTCTGGCTACAACACAACCTCCAACCTCCAGAGAAAGCAGCTGCCCAGTCTATTACACTGGGGGAGGCTGAGGAAGAAGGAGGCAGAGACGGAGACTGCACCCAGGACCTCTGCACAACATTTCTTTGTATATTCCCCTATGCGGACCTGGATGATGAGGACATGGTGACTGAATGCCAGAAGGACCTCAGAGATGTCGCTGCTGAGGGATTGTCGCTGCCCATGGCTGCCCAGTTTGCTATGCTGGGGAGGCTAAAGGAGAGAGGTCCTGTACACCTTCTGCTACCCCAATACCTGAGGAGGAACAAGGTGAGATCTTTCCTATATCTTCCCCTATGCAGAACTGGATGATGAGGACATGGTGACTGAATGCCAGAAAGACCTCAGAGATGTCGCTGCTGAGGGATTGTCGCTGCCCATGGCTGCCCAGTTTGCTATGCTGGGGGAGGCTAAAGGAGAGATGTCCTGCACACCTTCTGCTACCTCGATACCTGAGTAGGAACAAGGTGAGATCTTTCCATTTTACTGTCTCACAGATGAAGAGATCCAGGTAGAATATTACAGTGACATGCTATCATCTTGCAGCGGCTTAAACTTACTACAGGGCTGTGACTGTTTAGACATTGAGCTGTCTGTCCTCAGCCATGAGACTGATGCTCAGACAGGAGATGAGAAGAGGGAAGAATGCTGATGCCCCAGGTGTGCAGCCTCTTTGTACCCTTACCGCAGTGATGGAATCAGGGAAGATCATGGAGAAGATCTCTGACAATCTTCTGAAGGAGGAGGTAGTGTCTGGGAACCAGTCAGTGTCACAGAGCAAAAATTTGCCTGTCATGGGGGCAATATCTGCTGGTGCAAGAAAAGGAAGGGGCTTTTGAGGGGGAAAAAGTGAGAAATAAGCTATGGGATCTCACTACTTCCCTGCAGCCCCAGACCAGTTTGTCCCCGGAGCCCGGGCAGGAGCCCATTGGGCAGATTTTGGGGGTGCCATCAGGGGAGGTGGGTGGAGAGGCCCACGTTGTATCAGGAGTCATGGCAGAGCTTCAGCACATGCCTGGCCTTACACAGCTGATAAATATTTGTTTGGGGAGTGTGGCATTGGTGTCTGAACAGACAGAGCTGGGAAGGACTCTCTAATAAGTTATGAGGTCCAGCTGTGAAGCCATGCAGGGTATTGGAGATGCCTGCTGCCCCTAGTGCAGGTGTTCCCCAGTATTCTCGCTCCTAGGAATAGTCTGGCCCTGAAGCAGGGGAGGAGGAGGGCCCTTGGAGAGTTATGGATGACCCTTCTGTTCTGCTGTCCTGATGTGATTCTTGTTGAGCTGTGGGACACTGGGGGGAAAGACAAGAACCAAGGGGGGCAGATCCCAACACCCCCAGACCCAGGAGAGGAAACAGGGATCAGAAACTGCAAAGTCTAAAAAAAGTAAGGGGAGGTGTGTGAAGAAACGGGTCCCGGACATATTACTTTTTTATCCCTGACATCTTCGTTATATATTATCCCATTCTTATCTGTGACCTCAGGGAATGTATAGACTGTGTGTGTTATACTTTGCCATATATTTACCATATGACATTTCTGTAGTTATAGTAGTGTGTTATGTAGCTTGTAGTTCTAGTATATAATATGTGATGTGTAATAGGATTATGTAGCATGTAGTTATAATATATAATGTGTGATGTGTTATACGATTATCTAGCATGTAGTGATAACCAGAACCCATTACACAGGGCCTGATATAATCACTGATACCTCTGTGTACAGCCAGGTAGACACATGGGGTGCAGGAAGTCCATATATGGTCATCCCTGGCTACAGAGGACAGGAAGAGACCAGGGGGGACTCTCCCCCCTCCTCCCTCTACAGGAAACCAGAGGTGTGTGACATCACAAATGACTGACAAGGGTTATATCTGGGAGTGACTGCTCCCTATATACCATCTACAAGAGGGCACAGGTTATCACCCTCAAAGAGTTTGCCCAGGATTCAGGCAGTTACTTCTTTGGCACCATTAAAGCAGGGAGTCATCGAGGATGTACAGGGTGTAGGGGGGACTGGATAGTGTCCTAGACATTGATTACATTTATCAATCATTGTACCTGTGGACATTTACAATTTGGACTTTAAAGATTTGCTGGCATATTTTGGACTTGTGCTATTCATCCTGGCTTTGTGAGGATGTTACCTTTTCATTTATAATAAAGATACAGTTGTATCAATGCTATTGCTCTGCCTGTGTGACGGTGAACAGGAAGAACAGCGGGGGTGTGCAGTGGTAGCGTGGCCGCTGGCGACCCGTGTCTTAACAATTAACATCTACAGTTCCACCTGCCACAATGTGAAAACTTTTTTCCAGTTTGCCTCAGTGAGTGTTATTGATAGTTCCTTTTTCCAAGCATTTACAAAGGTTAGAGTAGTGGTGTAGAAATTCTGTAATAGGTGTTTATAGAGGCAGAAGATTATACACTATCTGCTAGACAGAACATTAATACAATACCCCACCCTACTCAGCATCAGGGGAGAATGGTTACTTTAATAATATTCATCCAGCCCTGCCAATAGTACCATAAGGGGGTGTTTCTATGCAGTTCAGATACTGTATGAGTTTACTGAGTAGATGGGGAAAGTTGGCCTGGAATAGGTCCGGTAATCGCACGCTCCTAGTTGCTTCTGGGGAGTGCCAACTGGGATCTGCTTTACAACTTCCTACCACTGCTGGTGAATCATCTTTACTCTTGTGTAAGCCGGTAACTCTTGTACTAGCAAAACAGTCTTATTTACTAACTGCTTTTGCGGACTCTGTGCCAGTGGGTAATTTCATCTGCAGAGATTGTGGAGAGACTTGCCACTAAACTCCTAGATACACCGTTGGTCCTC
This sequence comes from Limnodynastes dumerilii, assembly GCA_011038615.1. Lineage (NCBI taxonomy): Eukaryota > Metazoa > Chordata > Amphibia > Anura > Limnodynastidae > Limnodynastes > Limnodynastes dumerilii. Next base: position 557,015 of record WWET01000492.1, read on the forward strand.
TCTGCAATCAATGGCAGCCGAATTGCAATCAATTGCAACTCTGTACTGAGTGTTCAACTTCAAGTAGGTGGAAACCCCCCTTTCAAAATCCTGCTTTTGCCACTGTCTGCTGACGATATCAACATCGACTTTCTGCCTCCGTACATTTCTCATAAACATTTACGACACAGCAAGTCTACATTATATAAGTTTCCCAGCTTGGCTGGATGTGGGAGTATTCAGGATAGCAAAAAAATCAGAACAAGTAATTGTCCCAACAAGAGCCTCTATCACTGCACTCAGGATCTCATTAATATTGTTAACATTATTAAAGCTTATATCTAATGAAAAATAAAATATCAAACTTTATTAAGTATATCTTAAAAAGTAATAAGGATAGAACGGCGAAATATTAAAAAAAACATAGAATACTTGCAGTGTAACACTGATAAATGGTTAAAAACAATGTGGTGCCTCACTAATTGCCCAAATTATCTTTACACACCCTATAGTATTAAACACTAAAAATCAAAAAGGCCCAGGTTAGTGATGTTTACGTATCAGGGATCCACAAATTTAAGTAATTGCCAGGAAAACGTCCTTAGCTAACAAATGGTCCCTGGTATGATGTCTATTTGTCATATAGTTTAGCTGAATACAAATCCCCTCATTCATGTGGTAGATTGAAATGTTAGACAGGGATAGGACCAATGCCATAGATTGAAGCTGGCCATACACTAGGCAAATAATCGCTCTAGTGTATGGTACAGATCAATTTTTGAAACACCAAATAAACGTACCAGAAACGCTCTGGTGCAATTATTGATTCTTCAAAGTTGCTGCTGCTTTATATCTATGTACAAAGCTGCTCTGACACCTTTGAAGGTATACTTTAAAGCTATTAGAGCAGCATAGCACATAGATATACAGCAGCGGCTATTGCATGCAGTAATACAGTAATGCAGTAATACAGATAAGAATCATCCGAAGCCGCGCTTCACACAGCGCGGTTTCAGCTGATCCCTGTCTGTACTACTCCCTGCAATAGCTGCTGCTGTATATCTATGTATATCTATGTCCCCCTCCTCTCTTTTGCTAGGAATTATCGGTCCCAGCAGAGGAGGTGTATGGTGCCGATAATGGGACATTTCCTTAGCGGGAAATCGTCCCGTTTATCAGCCCATGCCCTGCTGGGACCAATAATCATACTAGTGTATGGCCAGCTTAAGGACTAGATTTACTAAACTGTGGAAAAGGAAAAGTGGAGATGTTGCACATAACAACCAATTAGATTCTAGCTCTCGCTTTCCTATTACATACTGAGAATGTCAGCTAGAATCTGGCAACATCTCCATAGAAATATAGAAAGTGACAGCAGATAAGAGTCACATGGCCCATCTAGTCTGCCCAGTTGTTTATTTTAAACTATACTGACCCTACAGTAGACCCTATTTTACCCTCAAATTAGTTTGAGATTTAGGATATCGTTATATTTATCTTAAGTATGTTTAAATTGTTCTATTGTGTTAGTTTCAACCACTGCAGATGGGAGGTTACTCCACTTATCAATCATCCTTTGTAAAGTATTGTTTACACACATTTCCTCTGAACCTACCACCCTCCAGTTTTATATGCATGCCCTCGTGTTCTGGTACACGTCTTCCTTCGAAAATGGCCACCTCTAGCCGGTCACAACCCTTGAAATATCTTGAAAGCTGCTTTCATATTTCCCCTCTACCTTTTCTGCATCAAGCTATACATGTTTAGTTCCTCTAGTTTTTCTTGGTTTGCTTTGTGACACAGGCCATGTACAATTTTAGTTGCTCTTCTTTGCACAGTCTCTAATATATTTCTTTCTTTCTGGAGATATGGAATCCAGAACTAAACACAGTATTTTAATATATGGTCCCCAGTATTAGATCTAATTGTCTAGTAAGCGGCTCCAAGTATATAGCCTATAGCGCTATGCTGTTTAAATCAAACATTAGCAATGCTGCTAAAAGGACAGTCCCGTATAGGCATACACTCAGCAGGTTATGACACTCGTCTTGGTGCAGACACTGCTTAATTAGCGCTATTCACCGGGCAGCAAAAGGCAGCATCGTTCCTACAAAAAGAGCGTCCTAATGCCGCTATTACCGCCAAGGAATTAATAACAAATACAGGGTGAGTTAATCAATGTTGCGGGTCGTAGGCACTACATAAGCATGGAGAGGGTTTGTGCACAACCACTCTCCCGTCCTAACGCGCGTTTCGACAGGATGCTTAATCATAGGACATCACCTGTCCTAACAAATGGTCCCTGGTATGATGTCTATTTGTCCGGTACCGATGGTTAATTATACAAAGCCTATAGAAACTTACTTCGGTGGCCAAACACTTCCAAAATAAACATGGTGGGGATTTGAGAATGATTCAGGCTTTTGGTTTGCAAAAAATATCCCTAGGCATTAGGGGAGGAGATGTCTCACAGAAACTTCTTCAAAAGGAAACGGAGTGGATCTTTAGATTGAGTACCCTCCATCCTGGAGGGCTTAATGAAGAGATGTTATTCTCTGCTTTTTTGTAAATCCACTTGCCATTACTTTGGAATAATTTTTATAATTTTTGTCTAAATTTGGACGATTATCTGAGATGACAACATTTAGTTTGACCAATCATGTTTATATCTTGACAACATTGTGCAACATATGGAGATTTATTATGGGTTGCATATTTTTATGAGCAGATAATGAACATTTATTAGAGAGAATTTATGCAACCTGACTTTATTTAACATAAACATATGGACAATGCTATAGGGATCATGAACCACATTTTACTGTAACTATCCTCAGTGCTCAATGTTTAGTATTTTTAGTAGGATCATTTTTATATTTTGATTAATTATATGTCACTATATCTATATAGGTTTATTTGCACAATGGTCCTTCTCCGTATATAATTCTTTATGCTGTTCACTAATAGTTCACAAGACATGATCTCATAATTGAGTGAACTGTCACTCACATATTTATTATTACTATTATTACGATGAGGATTATTACTATTATCATTATAAGTATTATCACTGACACTATTAATTTATTTTAGTTTTTAGAAATCTATATAATATGCACAATTATTGTATAATCACCCTCTACACTTTTTGTTTTGTATACACAATATTACTGTAGCAGTGATAACTACATTTTCACATATTATTTTTATTGATCAGATATTAATATTTTCTAATAATAGTTTTCAATAAAATGGTAGGATTATTATTCTATTTTATTATTCACTAATAATCTATATGATTAGAATTTTTTTATTGTGTATTCACATTTCTTTCTTCAATCACACCTTTTAGTCACTATTTTATTTTCACATTTCATTTTTACATTTATTTCACGTATTTATTATCTAATTATATTACTCTATCAATGAAACGGCAGGAATGATCAATTGGATTGTTTATGGTGGTTGTTATTTACCAACCATATGTGGGATGAGTTTTTCTAATATTTATTTATGTGATTTTAGCACATTAATGTAACAAATGATATATTGTTCTCACTTTTGGATGCACACCCTATGGTTGTTCTGTTGTTTTCTTTAACTCAATCTAATTTATCATATCATATTATATTAAAATTGATTTATTTACATGGTTTGGTTAATAATTTTATATATTGAGCAAGACTTTTTATGCATGGACATACTCCATTTTGATGTGATTATTATTGTGATAGGCTAATCCAGATGTCTATCTACTGCTGTCACCAATTACTGAAGAGGTTGTACTATTTAATGAGACACCTGTGTTGCGTACAGGTGTTGTCCTATGATTAAGCATCCTGGCGAAACGCGCGTTAGGACGGGAGAGTGGTTGTGCACAAACCCTCTCCATGCTTATGTAGTGCCTACGACCCGCAACATTGATTAACTCACCCTGTATTTGTTATTAATTCCTTGGCGGTAATAGCGGCATTAGGAACGATGCTGCCCTTTGCTGCCCGGTGAATAGCGCTAATTAAGCAGTCTGCACCAAGAGACGGGTGTCATAACCTGCTGAGTGTATGCCTATACGGGACTGTCCTTTTAGCAGCATTGCTAATGTTTGATTTAAACAGCATAGCGCTATAGGCTATATACTTGGAGCCGCTTACTAGACAATTAGATCTAATACTGGGGACCATATATTAACCAAGGATTTGTTCCTGGTAATTTTGATTTAAATTTTGTCCTTTAATTAACACAGTACAGTATTATAGGCTTTGTATAACTAACCATCGGTACCGGACAAATAGAGATCATATCAGGGACCACATGTTAGCCAAGGACGTTTTCCTGGCAATTACCTAAGTCTTTGGATCCCTGACACTTAAACACCACTAGCCTGGACCTTTTTGATTTTTAGTGTTTAATACTAAAGGGTGTGTGTAAAGATAATTTGGGCAATTAGTGAGGCACCACATTGTTTTTAACCATTTATCAGTGTTACACTGCAAGTATTCTATGTTTTTTTTAATATTTCGGCGTTCTATCCTTATTACTTTTTAAGATATACTTAATAAAGTTTGATATTTTATTTTTCATTAGATATAAGCTTTAATAATGTTAACAATATTAATGAGATCCTGAGTGCAGTGATAGAGGCTCTTGTTGGGACAACTACTTGTTCTGATTTTTTTGCAATCATATACTTTTCCCTCTGTGCACCTCCCTGATGTTGGGAAGTGGTCCTTGAAATTAAATTGGGTGGTGCCCGGTTCTTCTCTCTTTTTCTATTAATATATAAAATGTCAAATATTAGTTATTGATGTTATAATAGTTGGTATTTCGTAGTTCTCATTTATTATACTTATTTAAATCTTAAATTGGATGTAGTGTTGTTGTGTGTTATATTGTAGTATATTTATTTTTATACGTGTTTGTGGGTATGTTTGTATTCATGTGTATCTTTGAATGCAAAATAAATTTCACACTATAAAATAACAAGATCTTTATTGGGAGGAATGGTTTTTGGACCTTCTCATTTTATATTTGCGGATGATGGATGGATTTTCACATTATATATTCTCGGGGAAGGTACATGGAACTGCACACTATATAATCTACTATTTATCATGGAAGGAGGATGAATGGACCTTCTCGTTATACTAATTAGATAGGTGAATCTAAAACAGCGCTTAGTGTGAAGATTAATTGAACAAAAACTCTTTAAATAAATAGATAACTGAAATATATAACGTCTTAAATATATAAAGTTCATTTTAAAGTCCATTAGACTAGGCTGGTGTGTAATTAAACCCTTTTCAAACACTTTTGCTCCAATGTGTATTCATATGTGAAAAGAGCAGAAGAGGTATATGTAATATACAGTTTTATTAAATAACAGATAAATACATAAGAACAATAAAAATATAACAGAACGATCCTACCAAAGTCTGAGGGCATGAGTTGTTGCGGGTATTACTTCTAGCAAATGTCCTACATCTACTTTTCTCACAGGCGCTAGCATAGCCGTAAAGGAGGCACATATAAATCAATACTAGCCAATGTACTCTAGCAAATGTCCTACATCTACTTTTCTCACAGGCACTAGCATAGCCGTAAAGGAGGCACATATAAATCAATACTAGCCAATGTACTCAAGCTAAAGGCTGCAGGAATTCCATTGTTGTGCTTGCCAGTAGTGCGTATATACTTCCGAGGTTGCAATTGAATATGAACCAAAGAAAAGGCCAGGTGCAGAAAATAGGCTGACTAGTTCTAGATAAAGGGTACATAGGAGTTAGTCTCATTTAGGCCATGGGGGGCAACTGTTTTTAAATTAAAGATCCACTTGGTTTCTTTTTGTAAAAGAATTCTGTTTATGTCTCCCCCTCTGCTATCCAGAGCCACTTGGTCTATTAAGTAGGCTCTGAGGGGCCTAGGATTAGAATCATGATATCTCATATAGTGTCGAGCAATTGGGGTCAAAGATCTCTCTTTTGCTGAATCACTGGCCGCATTGCGTATCGACCTCAAATGTTCCATCAGTCTTTGATGGAATGGTCTAATCGTCTTGCCAATGTATT